>JAOTQR010113407.1:0-25465 GCA_025774065.1 Solanum ossicruentum | reverse complement strand
GCCAAACATAGATGTCACTTATAATATGTATGCAATACGCTTAGATATAAGTTGGTTCTCCCGAGCCTTATCGGCAATGGGTGCCAGTCCGCCCTATTCAGACTTTAGGGCGTGACACTATCATCGTTACATCATCATAAAGTCATTCAAGTCATAGAACATGCAATGGTCCATCAACATATCAAGAACCTCCAACCAGACATTTTATTAAACACTTGATGTGTAATGCTAGTATAAAATCATGCAATTAAAGAGTGAAATTATGCAATAAATCTTGGTGTAAATAAGCCCACCAACACTGCAAAATACATTGAAACCACTCATCATAACTCATAATAGAGCTTGGATCCATAGCTCAAAACATGTATAAACAGTCACAGTTTTACAAAACCCCAACATAGTTCATTGTCAAATACATAATGGAAGACCAATAGGTAAAATCAACTTAGAAACATGTAATATATGTAAAGAAGGAATATTGATCACCATGGGTGAAAGGACCCAATGGTTGAAACCTACATACCTTAACTTTGGAGGTTTTCTTATAGAAGATTTTAATGGAGACTTGAAGGTTGAATGAAATCCTTAGATCCGGAATGAGCTTTGGCACTAGAATGTTTAGTGAAATATTTGTCTAAGTGTTTGACAAAATGTCTTAAATGATATAGGGTTGAAAAATGACTAAGTATAGGTTTTTTTACGTATGGCCCCAAGGCCTTAGGCCGAAACAGTGAAACTGGAAGCAAACTACACATCTCTGCGATTGGTCCATGTAGCGGAGGTATTGTGGACCCTCATTGCAATTGCAAAGTTGATAGAATTCGTTTCTCGCTACTGGTCTTCTCAAATTCGGGTTATACATATCTCGCACTTAATATTTCCCCCGATTAAGAATATGAAGTCAGATTTTCGATATCATGCGTGGATTTTGAGATATACAGAGATTACAATTATGGACATTTTCGAGGAACATTCTCTAGCACTTTTTGCGGCGTTTCAATATCTCCCCCTTGGGAACATTCATCCCCAAATGTCAAAGAAACATACACAAGAGAAGTAATTAGGATGATTTGAGCCTAACATGTGAATGCAATAAATATATTTCAACATCATTTCAAAATCTCAACATAAGTGTAAAAATCAGCATAAACTTGTCAACATAGACATGAATGCACATGATAGAAGGGCTGAAACTTAAGACTTGAAATCATATAGAGGACTTACATTAGTAACTTAGGCTTGAGTAGAGTGGAAGATATATGGGCATCGCTTTCTTATGTCTGCCTTAGCTTCCCATGTGGCACTTTCAAATTGGTGGTTTCTCCAAAGAACCTTAAAGGAAGCTACATCTTTGTTCCTCAACCTCTTCACTTATCTATAAAAAATTTTTAGCGAGACCTCTTCATAAGTCAAATTGACTTCAACAACATCCAAAACATTCAGAGGCACTAAAGCACTCAGGTCACCCACACACTTCCTCAACATAAACACATGGATGACCAGGTGAACCATATTCAGGTCATTGGGAAACTCCAACTAATAGGCCACTTTCCCAATCCTCTTCAACACTCTATAAGGACACACAAATATTGGACTCAATATAACTTTTTTACCAAAACAAACCAGCTCCTTCATGGGTTGGACCTTCAAATGGACCCAATCACAAACATTAAATTCAAGATCCCTTCTTCGTACATCGGCATAGGACTTTTGTCAACTTTGGGCTATTTTAAACCTTTCTCTTATCAACGTCACCTTCTCCATGGCCTCCATGACCAAATCTAGACCTAACAAAGCCATCTCCCCCACCTTAAACCATCCAACAGGGGATCTACTATGTCTACCATAGAGAGCCTCAAAAGGAGCCATACCAATACTTGAATGATGAATATTGTTGTAAGCAAACTCAATGAGTGGAAGATGTTCATCCTGACTACCCTTAAACTCCAAAACATAAGCTCTAAGCGTATCCACAAAAGTTTGGATAGTTATTTCAGCTTGTCCATTAGTTTGAGGATGAAAGGTTGCACTAAGCTTTAACTTGGTACCAAGACCTCTTTGGAAGGACCTCCAAAAGTGAGAAGTGAATTGAGAAGCACGATCCGAGATAATATACAAGGGCACCCCATGCAATCTAGCTAACTCATGAATGTACAACCTAGCATATTTTTCAGCACCATAAGTAGTCTTAATTGGTAAGAAATGAGCTGACTTTGTCATTCTATCAACCACAACCTAAATAGAATCAAAATACATTTTAGTCTTAGGCAACCCAACCACAAAATCCATGTTAATTTCCTCCCAATTCCAAGTAGGAATATCTATATTTTGGGCTAGGCCACCCGGCCTTTGATGTTAATCTTTCACTTGTTGGCAACTATGATAACTGGATACAAACATAGCTATATCACTCTTCATACCATCCCACTAAGACACTTCCCTCAAATTTCCACACATTTTTGTAGAATTGGGTTGAATATAATAGGAAGAGTTACAAGCCTCATCTAGAATCTTCTTTCCCAAGTCATCGATACTAGGCACACACAACGTGCCTTGGTAACTAAGGGCACCATCTGCCCCTTGGGAGAAAACATCCACCTTACCATCTCTCACCAAGGCCTTCAACTCTAATAAGGTGGGGACAAGATCTTGCTTTGCCTTCACCTCCTCAATCAAGGAAGATTTAGAAGCATCAACAATCAAGGGTTCAAAGAACCTATTCAAAAGATCCACGAAGATAGCCGATGCTTTAGTCAACCCGAAGGATATAATCACAATCTCATAGTTCTCATACCTATCTGGACGGTTGTCTTGAGAATATCACACTCCCTCACTTTCACTTAGTGATACTCGGATCGAAGATCAATCTTAGAGAAGTGAATAGCCCCTTGAAGTTGGTCAAAAGATTATCAATCTTTAGTAGAGGATACTTATTCTTTATAGTGACCCTATTGAGTTAGCGGTAGTAAATGCACATTCTAAAAGTACCATCCCTCTTCTTCATAAAAAACACCGGTGCATCACAAGGTGATTGGCTAGGCCTAATAAAACCTTCTCCAACAAATCCCTCAATTGCTCCTTTAACTCCACCTAGGTCATAAGGAAAGAGGGAATAGAAATGAGTTGAGTATCGAGAAGGAGGTCTATGCCAAAATCTATTTCCTTTTTGGGAGGAACATAGGGAAGCTCATTAGGAAAGACATCAAGGAACACATTAACCACCGAAATCAACTCTATAGGAAGGACCTTGGACTCGACATCCCTAACCCTCAAAAGATGATAGAGAAACCCCTTAGAGATCAACCTTTGGACTTACATGCAAGAAAGGAATCTACACTTGACAACCACATCATGACTCTCCCACTCAAGCACGGGTTCATTAGGGAATTGAAGTTTGACCCTACAGGTTGTAAAATCAATAGAGGAATAATATGCATGCAAACCAATCCATCCTAAGAATGACATCAACATCCACCATATCCAACTCAAAAAATCACAAGGCAATATTTTATGCAAAATGAAAATGGGACAATTTCTATAGACCCTTCTAGCAACAATGATTGCACCAATGGGAGTAGACGCCTCATAAGGTTCACATAATAATTGGGAGTTAACATGAGACATTTCCCAACAAAAGGATTAACAAAAGAAAGAGTGGAACCTGGGTCTATCAATGCATACACATCAAAATCAAAGACTTTTAACATACCGGTGTAGAAAAGACCCCAAAATGTGCCCCAAAAAGTGCCTCGGAAGTGCCCGAAGTTGTAATATCCATATATCTTCAAATCCTATGTGATATCAAATATTCAACTTCATATTCTTGTTCAAGGGGTTGAAATTAGGGGTAAGAGGGTCTAAACCTGATTTTAGAGCAACCGTATCAAAATTTGAAACTCCTAAAATGTGAATTCCAGAAGCTTATCGCGCCCCAGGCGCGATGCCCAAGGGCGCGCACTAGTTGGTAAATTTTTTGTCAGTTTTGACTTTGTTTTAAAACTTTTAAGTTTTGGGCTTAAGTGTTCATAAACATGAAAATACCTTTACTTAACCATCTTTCACCCTCATGTCATTCTAAACATTCACCAATACTCATTGAAACACCTAGCCGAATTATTTAGTCCTAAATTCAAGTCTCAAAACCCTCTTCAGATTTAAGGATTTCCTTTCAAGTTTCAAGTCTTCATGTCCAATCTTCATCAAGTTCATCTCCAAAGCTAAGGTATGTCGATTTTTTTCATGGGTTCCTTCCACCTATGATCCCCAATCCTCCTTTTAACCTAATTTGCATTATTTAAAGATGATTCACTCATAGGTCTTATTTACTATGAAAATCACTCCACATAACGTTGGATTTATGAAATTGTGACTGTTTTACTATGTTTGGAGCTATAAATCTAAGATCAATGGTGAGAACTGATTAATGGTCTTGATGTAAATTGTTTTAGGGTGTTATTAAGTATCTTTTGATAGATTTACACTGATTTTTCTAGAATGATTTCACTGTTAAATTGCATAGTTTTACACTAGCATTACACACCATCTAAGTGTTTGATAAAATGTCTACTTATGGATTCTTGAGGAATTGAAGGTCAATGTATGTCTTATAGGTTGATTTACTATATGATGATAATATTATGATGAAATGATGATAAAATGATGATGGCATGATGATGGAAAGAGGAATGTATGTGTATGATGATGAAAGGAGTGTATATATATGATATTATCTGTATATGTGTTGGGGATGAGCAAGTCTATCTCGGGGGGTTGTAGGCTCGGGTAATCTATCAAGAGGTTGGTACCTTGGGTGCCTAGCTCGAGGGTGGTAGGCTCGGGTGACCTTATTGGGGGTTGGTACCCATCAACCATGATGGGGGCTTTGTACTCCATCAACCTCATTAAGGGGTTCGTACCTCATGCACCTATCCAAGGGGATGGTAGGCCTCGGCTTGTAGTATAATAATCACTCCTTACACAAGTATTATGTTCTATATAAGCATGATTTTACTTCAACCATCATTTATACATGTCATATTGTTAGTATATTATCTATTGCTTATGATTATGCGTTTTGCCTATGATACCTATATCTTGTTGCATTGCATCCTACATATTTAGTACATTCAAATGTACTGAAAGATACTCTATGCATATATGATGTCAGCATGTAGGAACTGGTGTACCATTTGATCATCATCCTCCATGTGGCTAGTACGACTTCTATCAATCTTGTTGGTGAGTCCTTCATTCTGGAGACATTACTTATAATTTCTTGCTATGTATTAAGACTTTTTCTCTTTGATTTATGTATTGAATATGAGGGTGAGCCCGGTTGCTTGTGTTTGCCCCCACTCTTATCTACGTAGTAAAGGTGTTACTCGACGTGTTATGTATCTGTGCTATGTTGTTGACTCTATTGACTCTTGATGTTTATGATATGGATGTTTATCCATATTTCCAATTCCCCCTTGTTTACATTTTTCTCTTATTGTCATTCTATTTGCTTCTGCGACCAAGGACGTGTAATGATATGCTATGAGGCTTGTTTGAGGTTACTTCAGGTTCCCTTTCATCAGTCACGTCTAGGCCCTAGGCTTGGGTCGTGACAAAGGTGGTATTACAACACTAGGTTGTTAGACCTCAGAGTCCAACATACCACATTGATTAGAGTCTTATTTATAGTTGTGTTGTGTACCATAACTACGAATAGGGGACTTTGAGTCATTTTAGGAAATGGTTTCGTTCTACATATTCTAAGTCGTTCTATAGAGATAAAGTAAGATTTCCCCCTAATGATTGTTCTTTGTTATGCTAGATCATGCCTAATACAAGGGGAAGACGAGCTTGCACGCCCGAGGAGCAACCGACCAATGGAGAGCTTAGGGATTGTCTCACCTTACTTGCACAAGTGGTGGCTACTCAAGCCAACAAAGGGGCCAAAACCCTTCATGCTCCTACACTAGCCTCTTGGATAAGAGACTTCATGAAAATGAATCCCCCAGAATTCCATGGGTCAAAGGTAATTGAGGACCCCCAAGAGTTCATTGATAAGGTCTACAAAGTTTTGTCCATCATGGGTGTAAAGCCATAGGATAAGGTAGAGTTGGCAGCCTACCAACTTAAAGGGATAGCACAAATATGGTACAACCAATGGAAGGAGGAAAAGGGAGTCAACTATGTGGTGCTTTAGGAGGAGGCCAAGGTGGCCTTACTTAATCGATTCTTCCCCCTTGAACTTAGGGAAGCTAAGATGGTGGAATTTATGAACTTGAGACAAGGGTCCATGAGTGTGAGAGAGTATGCCCTCAAGTTCACCCAAATTTCAAAGTTTTCTCCTCACTTGATTGCCGACTCAAGGTTGAGAATGAAAAAAATTTGTTATGGGTGTCTCCGACTTTGTTCGTGAAGAATGTCGGTCCACCATGTTAATTAGTGACATGGACTTGTCATGTTCGATGACCTATTTCAAACAAATGGGAGAGGAGAAGTTATGGAAGAGGAGGGGGCATGAGGCCAAGAGAGCCCGTTTTGAGGGTAAGTTCCAAAGGTGTGGCCGATTCCACCAAGGCCAAAAGCCTACTAATGCATTTGATAATAGGGTTGCAAATGATTTTCGAGGGCCCAAGGTGTAAGGGATGTAGCTCCTATTGATGTGTGTTCGAAGTGTGGTAAGGGTCATGGTGGCCTATATTTGAGGAATACCGGTGCTTGCTATGGTTGTGGAGAAATGGGGCATAAGGAAATAGATTTCCCTCGAAATCAAAATAAGGGTAAGGAGGTTCTCCCACAAGGTGGTAATGCAGTCCCATTGGGGAGAGGTGACTGATAAGATGGTGCCCCAAGGCACAACCAGTTTTATGCTTTGAATAGGAGGTAAGGGGTTGATGAAGTCCTCGATGTTGTTACTGGTATGTTGAAAATCTCTGACTTTGATGTGTATGTATTGATTGATCTGGGTGCCACTCTTTCTTTTGTTACCCCCTTTGTTACCAAAAATTTCCATGTTGAGCCCAAGTTATTGCATGAGTCATACGAGGTATCTACTCCTATTGGTGCATCTATTATTGCTAGAAAAATTTATAGAAGTTGTTGTATTTGCATCTTGCCTAAACTTGCCTTGTGATCTTGTGGAGTTAGACATGGTTGATTTTGATATTGTTCTAGGGATAGATTGGTTGCATGCTTACTATGCTTCTATTGATTGTATAACCCGTAGGGTCAAATTCTAATTTCCAAATGAACCCGTGCTTGAGTGGGAAAGTAGAGATGTAGTGGTCAAGGGTAGATTCATCTCTTGCATTAAAGCCCTTAAATTAATCTCAAAGGGGCGTATTTATTATCTTGTAAGGATTAGGCTATGGAGTCCAAAGTCCTTCCATAGAGTCAGTTCTATTTGTGAATGAGTTTCTTGATGTCTTTCCAAATGACCTTTTGAGTGTTCCTCCCGAAACGGAAATAGACTTTGCCATAGACCTCCTCCCCAATACTCAACCAATTTCTATCCCCCATAACCATATGTCCCCGTCAGATTTGAGGAACAATTGAGGGACTTGCTGGAGAAGGGAATTATTAGACCTATCCAATCCCATTGCGGTGTTTCTGTGTTTTTTGTGAAAGAGAACGATGGGTCCCTTAGGATGTGTATTGACTATTGGCAACTCAATAGAGTAACCATCAAGAATAGGTATCCTCTTCCAAGGATTGATGATTTTTGAACAATTACAAGGGGCTAGCCATTTCTCTAAGATTGATCTTTGGTCCGGGTATCATCAAGTTAAATTAAGGGAGTGTGATATTCCCAAGATGGACTTCCGAACTAGGTATGGGAATTATGAATTTGTGGTGATGTCTTTTGGGTTGACCAATACACTAACCATCTTTGTGGACCTAATGAATAGGGTCTTTTACCTTGATTCCTTTGTTGTGGTCTTTATTGCTGACATTTTGATCTATTCTTATGGTGAGGAGGAGCATAGGGCTCATTTGAGGGTTGTGTTACAAAGATTGAGGGAGGAGAAATTGTATGCTAAAATGAAAAGTGTGAATTTTTGTTGAGGGAGGTTTCCTTCCTAGGACATGTAGTGTCATACGATGGTATTAAGGTGGATCCAAAGAAGATCAATGTATTAGAAATTGGCCTAGAACATTGACCCCATCATACATTAGGAGTTTCTTGGGCTTAATGGGTTATTATCAGAGGTTTGTGAATGAGTTCTCTTCTATTTCTTCCCTATAACAAATTGACTCAAAAAAAGGCCAAGTTTGTGTGGTCCGATGTGAAAGGAGTTTCCAAGCATTGAAAGACAAGCTTGTGATCACTCCTATATTATCACTACCGGATGAGCTTGAGGGATTTGTGGTGTATAGTGATGCTTCTCGGGTTGGTTTGGGTTATTTGTTGATGAAAAATGGTAAGGTCATAGCTTCTGCTTCTAGACAACTCAAAGTACATGAAAGAAACTACCCTACCTATGACCTAGAGTTAACTGTCGTTATGTTTGCATTAAAGATTTGGTGTCACTACTTATATGGGGTGCATGGTTGATGTGTTCATCGATCATGAGAGCCTCTAATATGTCTTCACTCAAAAGGATCTCAACTTGTGGCAAAGGAGATGGTTAGAACTTCTTAATGACTATATTATGAGTGTGCATTATCATCTCGGTAAGGCAAATGTGGTGGAAGATGCTTTGAGTAGGGTTTCCATGGGTAGCCTAGCACATATTGATGGTGGTGATAAGGGAAAGGTTATAGAGGTTCATCAGTTGGCTTGATTGGGAGTTAGGTTAGAAGAGGATGGTAATAGTGGTGCGGTTGTTGTTATTCCTTCTACGTCTTCTTTGGATGATGTGGTGATGGTAAAATAAGATCTTGATCCCTCCTTGTTAGAATTGAAGGCCTTGGTGAAAGAGGAAAAGGTAGAGGTTTTCTTCCATGGGAAATAGTGCCCTTAGGTACCAAGGAAGGTTGCATGTACTTTGTGTTGATGGTTTGGTAGAAAAGTTCCTTGATGAGGCCCATAACTATTCTTATTCTGTCCACCCCGGTTCCACAAAAATGTATAGAAACTTGAGGGATGTGTATTGGTGGGAGGCATGAAGAGGGACATTGCCAATTTTTTTTTCTGATTATCATATTTTTCAACAAGTTAAAGCCAAGAATCAAAGGTCGGGTGGTCTAATCCAAGACATTGAGGTTCATACTTAGAAGTGGGAAGAGATAAATACGGATTTTATGGTTGGGTTGCACAAGACTAGGAAGGGTTTTGATTCTGTTTGGGTTGTGGTTGATAGGATGACAAAATTGGATTACTTTCTACCGGTTAAGACCACACTTGGGGCTGAAGATTATGCAAGGTTATACATTTATGACTTGGTAAGGTTGCATGGGATTCCTTTGTCCATCATATTGGATCGTGGGGTACAATTCACTTTGCACTTTTCAAGGTACTTTCAAAGGGGTCGTGGTACTAAAGTTAAGCTTTCTATGGCCTTTCACCCTCAAAAGGATTACCAATCCGAAAGAACAATCCAAACCATTGAGGATATGCTTAGAGTATGTGTGTTAGAGCTTAAAGGTAGTTGGGATGATCATCTTTCATTGGTTGAGTTTGCCTACAACAATAGCTATCATTTTAGCATCGTTATGGCTCCTTTTGAGGCACTCGATGATAGATGTTGTACATCACTAGTGAGGTGGTTTGAGGTTGGTGAAGTGGCCTTGTTAAAACTAGTTCTGGTCATGTACGCTCTTGAGAAGGTTAGGATGATTAGGGAAAGGTTGAAGATGGCCCAAAGTCGTCAAAAATCCTATCCCGACGTGAGAAGAAGAGACCTTGAATTCAAAGTTGGTAATTGGGTCTACCTAAAGGTTTCACCAATGAAGGGTGCGGTCCATTTTGGTGAGAAGGGCAACTTGAGACCAAGATATGTTTGCCCTTATGAGGTCATAGGAGGGCTAGCAAGGTAGATTATGAGTTGAGGTTGCCTTGTGAGATAGAATTGGTTCATCCGATGTTCCAAGTGTCCATGTTGAGGAAATGTGTGGGTGATCTGAATGCCATTGTGCCTCTTGATATTGTAGGTGTTCTTGAGGATAATTTGACATATGAAGAGGTTCCGGTTCAGATTTTGGATAGGAAAGCAAAGAGGTTGAAAAACAAAATGCTCCCATTAAGGTTCTTTGGAGGAATCAACAAGTTGAGAGTGCTACTTGGGAGGTTGAAGTAGACATGCAAAACTAATATCCTGAACCTTTCCACTCCACTCAAGCCTAAGGTATTGATCTAAGTCCTTCATTTGATCTAAAGTCTTAAGTTCAACCCCATGTCATTGTATATGTTCATGTTTAAATTGGTATTTTCATGATGATTTTACACTTATGATGAAGTTTTTGAAATGATGTATAAGTGCATTGTTGCATCTCTATCTGTTGGCTGAAATTGTCATGTTTATGCATCTCATATATGTCTCTTTGATATTCATGGACGAATGTTCCCAAGGGGAATATATTGAAACAACCCCAAAAAGTGCCCGAAAAGGTGCCTCGAAAGTGCCCCAAAGTGTAATTTCCATATATCTTAAAATTCGTGCGTGATATCGAAAATAGAACTTCATATTCTTATTTAGGGGTAAAAATTAGGGGGAAAAAGGGTCTAACCCCAATTTTAAAGCAACCATAAAAAAATTCAAAGTTCCTAAAATGTAAATTCTAGAGAGCTTTTGGCAACCCTGGCGCGACGCGCCAAGGCGCGCACTAGTGTAAATTTTTGGCCAGTTTTGACTTCAGACCATGACTTTTAAGTCTTGGGCCTAAGTGTTTCCTAACGTGATAATTCCCATAATTAACATTTTTTCACCCTCATGTAATTCTAAACATTCCCCATACTCATTCAAACACTTAGCAAAATATTTTACTCCTAAACTTAAGTCTCAAAACCCTCTGCGGATCTAAGGATTTCCTCTTAAGCTTCAAGTCTCCATCTCCAATCTTCATTAAGTTCATTTCCAAAGCTTAGTTATGTGGGGTTTTTTTTCATGAGTTCCTTCTATCCATGATGCCCAAGGCTCCTTTTACTCTAATTTGCATGATTTAAAGATGATTTACTCATGAGTCTTATTTATTATAATAATCTTTGCACACGATGTTGGTTTTATGAAGCACACGATGTTGGTTTTATGAAATTATGATTGTTTTACTATGTTTGGAGCTATGAATCTAATGTCTATGGTATGAATTGATGATCGGTCTTGAAATATATTGTTTGGGGGTGTTACCAAGTACCTATTGATGGCTTTATACTAATTTTTCTAGCTTGATTTCACTCCTCAATTTCATGATTTTACACTAGCATTACACACCCTCTAAGTGTTCAATAAAATGTCCGGTTATGGATTCTTGAGGAATTGAAGGTTCAATATATGTCTTATGAGTTTAATGACTATATGATGATAACATGATGATGAAATGATGATGCGATGATGATGGAAAAAGTAATGTATATGTATGATGATGAAAGGTATGTAGATACATGATATTATCTCTATATAGTGTTGGCGATGACCAAGCCTAGCTCGTTGGGTTGTAGGCCTGGGTAACCAATCAAGGCGTTGGTACCATTGTCTCCTATCTCAGGGAGTGGTAAGCCCGGGTAACCTAGTTCGGGATTGGCACCCATCAACCTTGATAGGGGGTTTGTACTCTATCAACCTTGATTGGGGGTTTGTACTCCGTTAATCTTGGTAAGGGGTTTGTACTCCATCAACCACATGAAAGGGTTCGTACCTCATGCGCCTATCCAAGGGGCTAGTAGGCCTTGGCTTGCACTATAATGGTCTCTCCTTACACTCCTATTATGTTATATATAAGCATGATTTTTACTTCATGCATCATTCATACATGTCATATTGTTAGTATGCTATCTATTTCTTATGATTATGCATTTTGCCTATGATGCCTATCTCTTGTTGCACTGAATCTACATATTTAGTACATTCAAATATACTAACACATACTCTATGCCTACACAATGTCACCATGTAGGAACCGATGTATCGCTTGATCATTCTCCTCTACGTGGCTAGTATGACTTTTATCATGTTTGCCTTTATTCTGGGGGCGTTACTTATGATCTCTTACTATTTATTAAGACTTTCTCTATTTGATTTATGTATTGACTATGAGGGTGAGCTCAGTTTCTTATCTTGGCCACCACTCTTATTTATGTAGTAGAGGTGTTGTTCGACATGTTATGTATCTATACTATGAGCTTGACTCTATTGAATCTTGATGTTTATGATATGAAAGTTTATCCTTTGTTCCAATTCCCCCTTGTTTACATTTATCTCTTATTGTCATTCTATTTGCTTCAACAACCAAGGATGTGTAATGATATGCTATGAGGCTTGTGTGGGGTTCCTTTGGGTTCCCCATTCGCCGATCACGCCTAGGCCCTAGGTTTGGGTCATGACAGTTGACGACATTGGGCACCTCATCCATCCCTTCTCTCCCTTGAAATGCATAGAACAGATTTTGCCTAGGAGTACCCCCTATTGCCATCCTCTTCTCTTAGGAACTACATTTGCACCTCTGCCTTGTGGATGGCTATCTCTACCCTTGTTTGGATTACATGGACAATCAATAATCTTGTGCCCTACTTCCCCATAATCATAACAAGAGTTAGTGTTCCTCAAACATGGGTCATCATGGCCTCTACCACAGGTTTGGCACATAGCATTAGGCACCACACCACCACCACATTGGACCCTTGGGTTATCATTAGCAAACCTACTGTCAGGAAATTTTGAAGACCCTTTTCCTTGATGAAACCGGCCATCCTTGGGGCCTTGGGTCAGCCACCAATTGTGGATCATATTTGGAGAGTTGGTTGAACTTGAGGGAATACTCTGTCACACTCATCGACCCTTGCTTTAAATTCATGAATTCCATCATTTTGGCCTCCCTTAGCTCAAGAGAGAAGAACTAGTTGACAAATGCCACCTTAAACTCTTCCCAAAGGATCATATTGTTGTTCCCCTTTTCTAGCTTACATTGGGTAAGCCATATTTGGGCTACCCCTGTGAGTTGGTATGCCGCCAACTCCGCCTTCTTCTCAGATCTAACTCCTATAATAGACTAGACTTTGTACACCTCATTAATAAATTCTTGAGAGTCCTCATCCACTTTAGACCCATGGAACTCCAATGGGTTCATCCTCATGAAATCCCTCACCCTAGATGCCTAAGTAGGACAATGAGGGGCTTGGGCCCCTTGGTTGATTTGATTAGTCATTGCTTGAGCTAACATGCAATAGAATCCTGGAACTCTTCATGAGTCGGTTGTTCTTTGAGTGTACAAGCTCTTCTTTCTCTTAGGATAGGAGTGATTTAAAATAGCAAAGAACTTCGATGGGGGTAAACCTTACCTTAACTTCTATAGTACGACATAGATCTAGAAGAAGGGAGACTTTTCCTAAAATGCCTCATAGCCAGTTACCCATAGTTGTGGTGCACTTCACAACCATGATTAAGACTCTAATCGATGCGGTGTATTGGATGTCGAGGACCATTAGCAACCTAGTACTCTGATACCAAGTTTGTCACGACCCAAGCCTAGGTCCTAGACATGACAAGGTGAATGGGAACCGAAGGGACCCAAACAAGCCTCTTAGCATATTATTTACACATCCTTGGTCATGGAAGTAATTAAACAATGACTATAGAGTATTAATAAGGTTAAAGGGACTGAGAGAAGTCTTTAATTGCGTAAATCATTAATAGTCAAGCCTCAAAGCATAATTACATCACTTGTCTAACAACACCTCGAGCATAAATTGGGTGGGGGCCAAGACACTTTCCGGGCTCATCCTTTAGTATCAAAGTTCAACATAAGGAGATAACAAAAGTAAGTGAGCACAACTATTGTCCCTAAACTTGAGGACTCAATAATAGCTTATCTTCAAGATGATCAACAAGCCACGAGGAGGAGGATCGTGAGGAGCTCCGGTTCATACATGGTAACATCATGTAGGCACAAAGTATTCGTTAGTACATTTGAATGTACTATGTATGTAGGATGAAATGCAACAAGAGATTGGCATCATAGTCAAAATGCATATACATAGGCAAGAGATAGTACATTAGCAACATGGCATGCATGATCAATGTTTGAAGTAAAACTTGCTTAGATAGAATATAATACATGTGCAGAAAGAGACCATCATCATAGACCAAGAAAAGTAGTCCCTAAATTCAAGGCATACCACTCCTTTGGAAGGCGATCGAGGTATCTACCCCTTAATTGGTAGTACGAGCTTACCACTCCCCAGCAAGGCGATTGATGTATGAATCCCTCAATTGGCAGTACGGGCTTACCACTTCCTGACAAAGCTATTGAAGTATATATCCCTCAACAAGGTAGTACAGACTTGCCACCCTTCTGTAAGGCGATTAAAGCTTAACACCCCCTCAACAAGGTGATTAGGCTTAACACCCCTCAACAAGGCAAGGTCAACTTGCAACACTATAGATAATTTTTATAAGTTCAACACATCCGTCCATTCCTTTCATCATCATAAAGTCATTTGACTCATAGGCCATGCAATAAATCATCAATAGATCAAGAATGCTTAACTGGATATTTTATCAAACACTTGGCAGGTGTGTAATGCTAGTTCAAAATTATGAAAATCAAGAGTGAATTCATGTGAGAAAACTTAATGTAGATCCACCCACCAAATCTTGGTAATACCCTCATGCAAGATACATTAAAACCCCTCATCAAATCTCATGGTAGATCATAGATTCATAACTCAAAACATGCTTAAACAGTCAATAATTCATGAAACAACATTGTTTATAATCAACTTCATAATAAGAGATACCCATAGATAATTCAAGTTGAAAACAAATAATTTACATAAAAAGGAAGGTTGGGCACCATGGGTGAAAGGACCCAATGGCTGAAACCCACATACCTCAACTTTGGAGATTTCCTCGATGAAGATTTGTATGAGATCTTAAAGCTTGAATGAATTTCTTGAGATCTAGAATGAGTTTGGGACACTTGATTTTGGATGGAATATTTGGCTAAGTGTTAGAGAGGGTTTTGGGGAATGCCTTGAATGATATGGGGTTGAAAAATGACTACGTGTTTTTACACATAGGAAAGCTTAGGCCCAAGGCCCTAAGGCCTTAGGCCGAAACGGTGAAACTGGCAACAAAACACACATCTCCGCGATGGGTCCACATCCCGGAGGTGTCGCGGACCCTCACTGGAATTGCAAAGTTGGCAAAATTCATTTTTCGCTACAGGTCTTCTAAAATTCGGGCTATACCCATGTCCCACTCAATTTTTCCAAATAATAAAAAATATGAAGCCGAATTTTCAATATCACGCACGAATTTTGCGATATACAAAAATTACGATTATAGGCATTTCCGAGGAATCGGGGACTTTTTGGGATTTTTCATAGGCCCACTAAAATCTTATTGCCAATAGTCAATCAACACAACCCCTCGGAATAACTCATGTAACATTCACCAATTCATTGTACCAACTTTTCTTGCAAAGCTCGTAACTCTATGAATTTCATAGGGCTCTTCCTTAAGAATCATAAGCCTAGTTTAGATACCTCAAAAGTACTCTGTTCCGCAATTCAACATCTGTACTTCACCCTCACTAATACAAATAGTATAACTATCACAACCCACATTTGATCATCATGATGGCGCCTGCCGGGTTTTATGTGCAGGCAAGCCAAGAACCCAACCCAAAGGCACTTGTCTTAGCCTCTAGTCAAGTTCGAATAGTATAATAATAGCATAGCAACAATAGAAACCTATCCAGAACCTTAAAGTCAACTGTATATAACCATAATAAGAAAACAGATACATAGCCAAAAACATAATATAATATATATACAACCTGAGAAAAGCCTAAAACATATATAGTCTACTGTACAAGGCCAGAGTCCGATAACAAAACACTTCCATCAAAAGGAATGAGACTATGACAATCAGAATAGCTCCTACTCACCAAAAGAAGTCTCATCGCTCCTAAATGCCCTGAGAGTCAACGTCCCCAACTGGCAACTGGACCTGCACCATGGGTAGATGTAGAAATAGGGGTGAGTAACGAATAAAGGCACCCAGTAGGCATCATCATCTGACAAAGTGAAATAAATGCATAACGAAGCTTAAATGTGTCTAAAAGCAGTAAACTCATCAAAGCACCCCAAAACATCAACTGAACCCAACCACAACAATATGGGACATACCATCTGCCGTAGTATACTGAACCCATCTCATAATGGTCACCTAAATAGAAGCACAATACCGTGCATAAGTATAAGGCCCTAAGGTCTACGCTTATATACCACCCGAGCCCCCATAAGCCTGGGAGGTACACCCGCACACAAAATAACTGGTAGAAAATCATTGAAACACTAGAAGAATCATCATAAATACCGCTCTCAACTTCATAAAGTCAAGGGTCAGCTATACATAGGTGTAAGGCCTTAGTATCTAAACCTAAATGCCCCCTTAGCCCTTATAAGCCTAGAAGGTACAACTATGCACAATCAGGGTATGATAAGGTGAATGGTTCCACAACTAAACAGTCAGGCCCTCCGGCCCCAACATCACAACAGTAATCAAGTTCCCGACCAATCAAAAATAGTGTCATATGGGGACTCGAACCCCTAATATCACGTGAGTACTCTAACCCCTAGTTCTTTCGACCTAGTCTCCGGTCAGGCAATTGGTAAAGGACAAGTGATCTGACCATAAATGTAATGGTGGGACGTATACCCTATGGGAGAAAGAATCCCCTACCATATATAATAGTGTGTCATTATCAAAGTATCAATCACGGGGCCAAGACTCAAAGAATATCAATCATGAAGTCCTCAACCTGAAACTCAGCATGCGCTCGGTCCTCAGAATCAGCATCCGCCACCTAACGTCACAATCACGGCCACTAAGACACTAGCCTACGAGGAGTATCAGCCAAGACCCAAACTCTATAGATGTGACCACTAATGCTCAGCGGTGATGGAGAGCATCATCTGGGATGAGATGTCTATAGTCTCTCACTCGACCAGTGTATTTGTATCCAAAATTCCAAAGTCATGTTGTGCCCAAAGACAACGTACGCAATGATGCTCCCAAACTAATATCCCATAACATCGCTAACCTCCACTCTCAATCTTATATATTTAGAACAAGAATCCAGCAGTTCACGACAATCCACACAAGCGTAGACCTTAATAAAATAGGGTGGAACCAGGCCTAATAGGGAACCATGCAATAATCTAGCTTACCATTGATAAATGAAGGTAAAATGCGGTAATAACAGGGATAACACAAGTGTCCATAAAAGATAGGCTCAGCAAGATCATATTATGGCAGAAATCAAGTCATAATGTGGCAAATATCAACGAGTAGACTCTCAGTCATCAAGTTGCATCAATATCAGACAACATTCACCCGCAGATATTAGTCAGAACAGAATACATACTTGCCCACAACATTTACCCACACACGGCCCTTACAAGGCTTCCCTGCAGCACAACAGTACAAATATGTATACATATATGCATCGAGATCTAATATTCATATCTAAACACGTAAATTACAATTCAACAATCACAACACTACGAACATCAAAGCTACTAGCATTTTTACATATATATCAGGCTCGAAATGAATATAACTTCACTCAATCGAAGGTTTCCGATTAACATAGCCTACTTGGAAAATGTGGCCTCAACTCCGAGTCAGTCCAACCATGCTTTTTTCTTCAGTCTCCTGAAGCTACTTATTTGTTGCAATATACTTCACGATGTCAAAACAATCATTTTGGTTGTATTATCTTAAAAATGGGAATATTTATACAAAAATGGTCAAAAGGGAAAAAGTGTCCCCCATGCCTAAAAACCCAAAAACAATCCCAAAAATGTCCCCCACGACTCCCCAAGCCTATAGCCAAAAATTGAACCAAAATGGGCCTTAGAAGACCAAAAAAATGTCAAAAATTAGAGTTAAAAGTTCTATAGGGAAAACCCATCTTCGATAACTTTTTTGGCCTATATTCTCAAAAATAAGACAACTACAGCCAATACTCAGCTAACCATCATGTTCCCCTCATAACGTAGAACACTTTAGGCAAAAACATTGTCCAATTTCGTCAAGATTCAGAAACAAAATTAAGATAAAAAAATTTCACTAAAATCGAGAAAGACAGCAGTAAAAATGGAAAAATTACCTCAAAACCCATGCCAATTACCGAATTCTACTTTACCAAGACGTTCCTCATGAAAATCCGAGTCAAATGGATCTTTGTATCACCCAATACGAATTTGTAAAGATCAATTTATGCCCTTTTTAGCTTCTCGATTAAACTCATTTTGCAACTTTTGGCTTAAAATCATAGTGGAACCCTCCATTATCGAACCGACCATCCTGCTACAACAAATTGGCCATTCCTGAACTAATAGAATCATTCAAATCCAATTTGGAGGTCATTTACTAGTGTTTTGCAAGAAAACTCATTTTAGAAGCTTTGGCTCCTCGCTAAACTGCAAACTTGCACAATTTTTAACCAAATCACCCAAAAGCCATTCCAACAGTGCTAACAGTTCATATTGAGCTTGAGGTCATTGGAAAAAAGATCAAAACAGCGTATACAATATAGAATCATGAAAATGACATACAAGTTCATTACAACATCGCCCTCTTAAAAGACTTTCGTCACTGAAAGTAAAGAAGAAAGCATACCTGGTGGCTCAAATAGGCTGAGGTTCTTCTCCCACATCTATGCCTCAATCTTCTAGTTAGCCTCCTTGATCGGACAATGTCTCCGCTGCACCTTAACCATCGACATGACATTGGAACATAACTGTTGATATCCCTGGCTAAAATAGCAACTGGCTCATCAACGAAAGTCAGATGATCATCTATCTAAATCGTGTCGTATTGCAGCACATGAGAATCATAGGGAATATACTGGCACAGCATCGATACATAGAACACGGGGTGGATAGTAGAATAAGCTGAAGGCAGGGCTAACTCTTAAGCAACTGGGCCTAACTCACCTCAGGATCTAAAAAGGCCCAATATACTGAGGACCCAACTTACCCCATGTACCAAATAATGTGAACCTTTTTAGGGATGAAACTCTTAGAAACACTTGGTCACCAACCTCAAACTATAATAATCGACGTCTACTGTCAACATAACTCCTGTGCCGACTTTGAGATGTCCTCACTCTATCCTGTATAACTCAAACCCTAGCTAGGGCATCCTACAACAAATTGGTACTAAACAAACTTAGCTCTGAAGACTCAAATCATCCAAATGGTGTATAGCATTGGCGACCATACAATGCCTCGAATGGGGCTATTTGAATGTTACTAGTTGGTAGTTACTATAAGAAAACTCAGCTCACGGCAGAAGCTGGTACCATTGACCTCCAAACTCTAACATACAGGCTTGTAACATGTCCTCCAAAACCTGTATAATGCTCTCTGACTGCCTATCAATTTGGGGATAGAATGACATGCTCAAATCAACCCGGGTGTCCAACTCTCACTGAAAAGCTCTCCAAAATCTGGACATGAACTGTGACCGTCGATCAGATATGATCGATGTAGGCACCCTATGCAACTTAACTATCTCTTAAATATACATATACAAGCTAACTGCTCAGCATTAAAGATCGAACTAACGAAATGAAGTGAGTAGACTTGGTCAACCGATCGACTATCACCTAAATGTTATCATAATGTGTAAAAGTATAAGGCATGCCCACCAAAAAATTCTATAGTCACCTGCTCCCACTTCTAGTGAAGAAAGGTAATGGCTGGAGTTTCGCACTAGGCTGCTAATGCTCGGCCTGAACCTACTGGCAATTGAGATAATGTGATATATAGGCTACAATATCTCTCCTCCACTATCCCACCATTAATGCTGCCTCAAATCTCGGTACATCTTAGTTGTACCCAAGTGAATAGATTATCAAGAGTCATATGACTCCTATAGAATCAACTGTATCAAATCCCCACTCTACGAATGCACAATTAGCCATCAATTTTGAGAACCCCATCAGAATCAACTTTAGCCTTACCCCTAGTACCCTACATTTGAAATATCCACAAAATGGACCAATCGGTTAGCAAGGGATTGAATGACCAAAGCCAACAGTCATTCCTCAACAACTAAGTATGCTAGGCTTCCCATACTCACCACCTTCCAACTCAAGGCATCCGCTATCACATTTGCCTTGACCAGATAGTATAAAATAGAAATATCGTGGTCAGCCAACAAATCAATCCACAATCTCTGTCGAGAATTAAGGTCCCACTGAGTCATAAGGTATTGTAAGCTACGGTGGTCCATATATATATATATTGAGCACAAACACTACAACCATCAACTCCAAGTTGTGAATAAGGTAGTTATGCTCTTAGGCCCATAATTGATGAGAAGCATAAGCAATCATTTTACCGTGCTGTATCAATACACAACCCAGACCAACATGGGAGACATCACAATATACTACAAAGCTCCCTCCCTCTACAAGAAGGGTCAGAATTGGAGTGGTAGTCAACAACTCCTTCATCCTCAAGAAACTGGCCTCACACTCATCAAACCACACAAAAGGCACACTATGATGAGTCAAATGAGTCAACGGAGTGGCAATAGTGGTAAAACCCTGAATGAACCACTTGTAATACCCTGTCAAACCAAAAAAACACTGAATCTCTGTCACTATAGTAGGCCTAGGGTAGCCCAAATAGTCTCAACCATAGTAGGATCAACACTAAAACCCTCGTCGAACACTACATGACCTAAGAAAGTCATAGACTCAAGCCAAAACTCACACTTAGAAGATTTAGCATACAATTTGTGATCTCAGAGAGTCTTAAGAACAATATGGAAGTACTAGGCATACTGCTCTCGACTCGGTAAATATACCAGAATATCATCAACAAACACCACAACAAAAGATTGCAGATATGGCCAGAATACCCAAGTCATCACATCCATAAATGTTATAGGGGCATTAGTCAGCCCAAAAGGCATGACTAAGAACTCATAATGCCCATAAGGAGTCCGAAAGGTAGTCTTTTGAACATCATCAACCTAAATCCTTAGTTTTTTATACCCTATCTCAAATCAACCTTAGAAAACACTGAAGCCCCCTTCAACTAGTCAAATAGATTATCATTGTGTGGTAGAGGATAATAGTTCTTCACCATCACTTTACTCAACTGTCGATAATCATTACACATCAAGAGGATTTGTCTTTGTTTTTCACGATAAGACAGGAGATCCCCAGGGAGAAACACTCAATCGAATGAATCCCAAATCTAACCAACTCTGAAGCTGAGAACTGAGCTCCTTAAGCTCTGTAGGAGCCATCTGGTAAAGAGGAACAGATATAGGCTTAGCGCCTAACTTAACCTCAACAACAAAACCAATCTCCCGCAGAGGGGATCACCTAGGCAAATCTGCCAAAAACACATTAGAAACTCGCATACAATCGACATGAACTCTACATAAGAAGTCTCAGTAGTCAAATCACACATATGAGCCAATTAAGATGAACACCCTACCAATATCATTCTTTGTGCCTGAACATATGATATAATACCTTTCATACCCGACTTATGTATCCCTGCCAAACCACTAGGGGCATCTTCGGTACCTCCAAGGTAACAGTCTTGGCATAACAATCTAATAGAGCATGATATGAAGCCGACTAATCCATACCCAGAATATGACAAAAATCAAGCATATCTAGAAGTATCAAGTCAACTAAAGTATTAGGCTTAAGGGCACAATGATCAATTTTATCGTAAATTACAAAATTTTCAAATATTCAAGTTAACTAAAAATCAAGTTCTATGCAAAAAATGGAGTTTGTGGGTGAAAATGCCATTAAAATTGAGTTCAAAATATTTGAGAAATCAACATTTAAACTTTTGAAATAAAAGACCAAAAATCCCTAATTTTGGGTATTCAAAACCATGAATTTCAAGACTAAAACAAGATAAAACTTAAGGAAAATACTTAAATTAGTGTTGGGATCACTTACCCCAGTTAAATCTTCAGTAACCTCTTCTTAAAATCGCCTAAAAAGCTTTATAAGTTTAATAATGGAATAAAAATAGTGACTCTCGGGTTTCTAATACTGAACAGTGAAAATAGACTTAGCGATTGCGGATAAATATTCATTAATGCAGAGAGGAAAGGTCACAAAACCTCTATAAATGTGGGACCTTGTCTGCAAAAGCAAAGTACAATAGCCCAATACCTCCGCGAACGCAGAGAAAGAATGCCCTTGCACCAGATAACAGCTAAACAAGAAATGCCAAGTCCAATTCCCTACTCGAAATATACCATCGAAACTCATCACGAATAAAAAATCAGAAATTCATAAACTTTATATGTATTTTAACAAGAAGCAATGATCCAGCCTCAACGGAATCTTTAAAAAACAATTTCAAGGCCTCCTCGCCGCATTTACCAATACAATCTTATAAAACTAGTTAAAACTTAAAATACCAAAATTGCCCTCGGTAACTCTAGAAATTATTACAAGACTATTTCTAACATTAGTTTCACCTTCCAAAACTAGTGGAACTGTCAACATTTCGATCTGAGCTTCTGAACTCCAAATGTAACTCCAAATTTAATTCTGTAACTTCTCATAGTTCAGTTTTAATGTGCCAAAGCTGATGGAATCGACGGATCCCTGATCCAGCATCTGAAACTTTGAATGGTACAAAAACTCACTTTTTCAAAAACTTAAACTTTCAAAAAAATTGCAAGACACATATTTCTAACTTTTAAAACTAGGGATTTTAGTTTTAATAATATAGACAGTTCAAAATAAGTCCAAAGCAAATTACGAAAGGGTAAAATAATAATGTATATAGATAAGATAAAAATTAACCAACTAGATCATTACATCATTCACTATAAAAATAATATTTGGCCTCAAATATTAAAAAAGAAGATTACCTGAAGCTTCAAAAAGGCTGGGATATCTGGCCCATATGTCGGACTCCTACTCCCGAGTAGGCTCATCAACAGAATGGTGCCGCCACTAAACCTACACAGAACTATATCTTTAGATCTCAACCTCTAAACCTGTCTGTCCAATAGAGCTATAGGATATTCCTCAAAGGATAAATATGGAAACAACTCAACAAAATCATAAGAGATCACATAGGACTCATCAAGAACATATCAATGGAGAATAGAAACATGAAAATTAGTATACACTGATGATATTCTCAATGGTAAACCCAACTTATAGTCTAGCTCACTAACTCTCCTAAAAATCTCAAAGGGGCCAATGAATCTGGGACTAAGCTTTCCCCTTTTCCCGAACCTAATCACACCATTCATGGGTGAAACTTGAAAGTACACTATCACCAATAGAGAACTCAAGAGGCCTAATCCTCCTATCAACATAACATTGCTGGTGACCTTGAGCTTTCAAAAGTCTACTCTGAATTAGTAGGACCTAGTCCATGGCATCCTGAAGCAAATCCACACCCGACACATCAACTGAAGCTAAATCAAACCATTCAATCGCTGATCTATACCTTCAACCATACAAGGCCTTAAATGTTTCCATCTAAATGTTATAATAGTAATTATTATATGCAAACTCTGCTAATAGTAAGTGATGGTCCCATCAAACCCAAAAAATAATAACACAGGCTCTAAGCACGTCCTCCAACACATGAATGGTGCGCTCTGACTCACTATCGGTCTAAGGGTGAAAAGATGAACTCAAAATCCAGTATAGTGCCCAAACCACGTTTTAGAGCCTACCAAAAGTAAGAAGTAAACACAAAACCTCTATTTGACAAATAGAGACACTGGCACACCAAGTCAATTACTCTACACTATAGCTTGTCTTCATCGGCAAGAAGTATGTCGACTTGGCTAATCGATCAACAACCATACAAACTGAATTAAACTTGCTGAAGGCCATGGGTAAACCTGTAACAAAATCCATAGTCACTCTCTCCCGGTTCTATTACTTGAGAATGCGCATCATATGCATCAATACACCACGCTTTTGGTGCTCATACTTGACTTGTTGGTAAATCAAACATTTGGTCACGAACTCAGCTATGTCCTTTCTCAAACTAAACACCCAATAATGCTATTTTAAATCATGGTACATCTTTGCCACACCCAGGTAGATGGAATATTTAATAGAATGAGCCTCCTCTAATATCAATCATACCCAATCCTCTTCCTTTGGCACACAAACTCTATCATTTATCTCAAATACCATTATAATCAATAATAGCCACCTTGGCTTCACCTTTCAACAATTTGCCGTGAATCATGCACAACTTGGGGTCATCGAACTGATGAGCACATATTTGATCAAACAAAGAAGATATGGCCTCAGCAAAGGCCACAACACTCTAAAAAGAAGAAATATCCAAATGAACCATCAATGACTGAACCTCAAAGCTAAGGGTCTCTCCTTAGCCCTTAAGAATACAAAACTCCCTATACTAGTAGCCTTCCAGCTCAAAGCACCTACCACCATATTAGCATTCCGAGGGTGATATAAAATAGTGATATCATAGTCCTTAAGCTACTCAAAACACCTATGTTGTTGTCACATGTTTAGGTTAATACATGCACACTTTTGTGTGTTCTCAATGAGATATTAGTGGATTTTATGTGTTCTAATGTTTGATTTGCATGATTTTAGGGTTGACATTGATTTAGTGAAGAATATATAGAAGTTGCTGATTTCAGGGATTATTGAGACCTTTTATTGGCCGTAGAGCAATCTACGCGCCATTAAGTAGGTCTTGTATACAATTCGAGTGAGGGACAGATTTATGAAGTTTATTTTACGAAGATGTAGACAAGTCATGAAATATTTTACGAGTTGTAGATCAAGTCTTGTGCCTTGAGGATTAGAGAAGGATGACTTTCTAAAGTTTCACTAGACAAAACTCTCTACGGGCAATAGAACCTTTTACGGGCCTTAGAGAGGTGTCATAGAATCCATGTTTAGAATTGCAGCAATAAAGTACAAAACCCTGAATATAGGCCTTAAATCACTATATGGCTCGTAAAGCATCTCATGAGATGTGCCAACCCAGTTATCCTATTTTATTTAGGACTTGTATTTTAAACATTATAAATATGTTTTAGGTTATTTTTCTTAGAGAGTTTGAAGAGTTAGTAGAAAAATAGTAAGATAGAGTAGAGGAAAACATTAGAGAGTTTTGAGGAAAACTTGTACATTTTGATTTCATTTTCTAATTACAACCTTGTGATTCTCACTAAAGCTTAGATTTACTTGCGTTTAATTTAATTGTGTGAGTTCTCTATTATTTGTCACGCCCCAAAGTCTGGTTAGGGCGGACTGGCACCCGTTGCCGATAAGGCTCGGGAGAACCAACTTATAT
>JAOTQR010113396.1:0-25466 GCA_025774065.1 Solanum ossicruentum | reverse complement strand
AAGGACTTCCGACTTCACTTAAATTTTTACCCGCCAAATTCACTTGATTCCATACTCACGCACCATAAGTTAGTTAACTTTAAAATATACCTCAATCACAACAATTTTCCCGACTGAGCAATTGACCTTCATTTAGCTAATTACGGGGTCTAACAATATATGTATGATATTTCTGCTGGGCGGTTTTACCGCAGCGGTGACCTTGTCGGCCCGCATTTATATATGTGTATATGTTTGTTATGTGTTGGGATTCTATCTGCAGGTGCAGCTAGTCCATAAAACAGAGGAAACTCTACCAAAATTTCTGTAGATTTCTTAGCTAATATAATTGGAAATTTGGTTGGGTAGAGTTCGGGTACCCAATCGGCACCAGTCACGACCCCTGGATCAGGTCGTGACATTAAGGTCCATCAATTATTATTAAATTTTTGTTTTAATTATTGTAATATTTAAGTATGTATACTTTTGATTAATTAAAATGTGCACTTTTGATTTTTGTTGCTTGAGAATATTCACAAAAAAAATATAATTATTAATCGATCCATCACTTAATTATCTAGGTGTTAGGTTAAGCTTTTATTGTTACTCCATATTTGATTGTAACATAGTTATGACAATACTTCATGAGACATTCATTTTATTTAATTAGCTTATGATATCTGATTTTATTTATCTATATATTTATGCGATAATCTTGTAATATATATTTCATCATATTAAAAATGAAAGATCAGAAAAAAATACTCTTCAAGCAGAAAATAAAATTTTTTTTCTGAGAATATGGCAATGAAAGAGTCAATGAAATTTATTATGTGCCCTTAAAATGATGGTCCACTCATTGAGGAGGAAAAAAGGGCACGTAATTTAGAAAAATTGAAAATGAAAATTGAATGGTTGAGAGAGGAGGTAAACTTCTTATTTATCCTCCTTAGTTATTTATTTTTTACATTTTATTCAATTTATTTTCCTTGAAATGAATTTGTTGTATATAACGAGTGGCAGAGCACTTGATAGAATAATAGAGATTTAAGGTATATAGACCATAACTTATTATATTTTGAAATGATTGGTCGATCAAATAGTTGTTAAAATTTTAGCTGAATATTTGAATGTTATATTTTATAAGTAGAATGAATTAAGCATAAAATAAGGCAACATCGACTTCCTTAGTAGTTGTAATTACTCCATTTGCAAGTTTCAATCTTCCATCCAGCAGTCCATATTATTTGATAAATGGACTAATATCATTTGCTAGGCAATTCTAAAAATTCAAAGACTTCTTGTAACTATTATTTTTCTCCTTTTTTGAGAATAACTCAAAGATAGCGACAAACTCTATTTTGTTAATTTCTAATATTCCATTTTGTTTATATGTATGTGTTTCCTCCGTCTCTGATTTTTTTTTGTGATCTAATCCGACATTATATTCCAAAATAGGGCATTGGTTATTGAAAAATTAGTTGGGGTGAGTTACATTTTCCTCCCCTGTGTAGTTGGTTTGCATTTGTAAAAAATGTGAGGAGTATTATTTAAAAAAAAGTAATTTTTTAAATACAAAAATAATAACTTTGCATCTCAAAAAAATAGTTTTAAAACAATATGTTAACCCCTTTTCACCTTTAAGGACATCAATTTATTTTTTGCTTTAGGCTACCAAAATGCTTGAGCAGCCTCTAGCTCCTCCTCTTCATTTGTATCATTCATTTACTCTTCTTCATTTACTTCATATATACATGATCCATCCAGGTCCACTATCAGATCAAAACCTTTTATTAATTTTGAATGAACATTTCTTGAATCATTTGATTACTGTTAATTCTGTCTTCTTGTTGTTTTTAGTCAATATGTCGCTCTCACCCTTGAACTTTATTCACTTCATTGTTTTTGGCATTGAAATCTGCTCCATTATTATCATAAAAACTTGTGTCTCATTGTTTATTTGATATACTTTGAGTTTTATCCAAATTGTTCTGAGGCTGATCTTTTTTATTTGGAATGTTTGAGGTGACTACTAGAATTACTGGTAGTCATATTTTTTTGTGCTTCTTATTTCCTCATTTCCTTCACTTACTAATAGGATTTTTGCCAACTTTAAATGTCACAACAATTTTATCTTTTTGCCTTTTTCATGATCTTTTTCCCTCTTCGATTCATCTTGAAATTCTCCCCCTTGTTAATCTCTTACTCATTTTGCTCATTATAGGACTTTGGACTTGTAGTCTATTCATCTTCTCTTTTGTTGGGTAGTGGCCTGATCCCCTTCATGTTCATGCTCTTTCCTCTTCTATGTTCATAATTATTGATAATATTGTTCATACATTTTTTTTGGGCATTGTTCTCCATTCCTTTATGTCCTCCATGGACATTAGTACCCACACTTTTGTTATTCTGTTTTTCTTTGGTGACACCATTTTTTAAATCTCTGTTATCTTCTCCTAGTGTTAACACTTTCTCCCATTTCTTATATCTTATCCCCTTTACATATCAACCCATTTAAAATCTAAATTTGTTTCTATCCAATACCTATGAGTTGCATTGTTCCTGGATAAAAGAGATCATCTTCATCTCACAATCACATAACAGAATTAAAATAATTTATGCTATATACACAGACAACAAATTATTTACTCTATTTTTAATTATTAAGGTGTCAAAATCATGTTTACTAATAATAATTGAATATTATAGAAAGTAGCTTAATTTGATTTTTTTTTAAATTTTGCAGCATGCAAGAATATCAAATATCATCTCAAGTTCTGGAGAAAAGTCTTTTGTGACAGGTTCAATTGAGCCAAATTATGTTCAGACCTCTTTCGCGCCTCAGAAAAATGCCATATAGTGTATTTCTTTGATATCTCAAAATACTTGCATGATTTCGTAAATCCGACTTCATATTCATTTTCAAGGAGCAAAATTGCATAGGAAAAGGATATTGTTAGATTTTTAGATGACTTGTAGTAAAAAATAATTTTTCTGGTGAATTGAGGATTAAGCAGAAAAGTAGGTGACCAGTCCACGTCATGAACTTGTCACCCACTAGTGAAAAAAAGACCTAAACCCATTCCTAGGCAAAAATTAACCCGGTATTATATTAAACTTTTATTGTTACTCTATAGTTGATGGAAATATAGTTATGAGAATAATTCATACGACATTCTTTTTATTTAATTAGCTTATGAAATATGATTTTATTTATCTATCAAATCAAAATCTTTTTATTTTGAATGAACGTTTCTGGAATCACTTGACTAATGTTAATTTTTTCTTCTTGTTATTTTTAGTCAGTATGTTGCTCTCATCCTTGAATTTTTTTCTCTTCATTGTTTTTGGCAATGAAATCTGCTCCATTATTATCTTAAAAGTTTGTGTCCCATTGTTTGTTTTATATCATTTAAGTGTTGTCCAAGTTGTTTAGAGGATAATATTTTTTATTGGAATGTTTGAGGTTCCTACTAGAATATGTGGTAGTCATATTTTTTTATGCGATGCCACTGCATTGCATTATTGACTATATTTACTATCTTTACTTATTACTATTCATGTTATATTGTGTATTAACCCTTTTGATGTTGGTGATAGGATTTTGTATTATTACATTCGTGTTTGATTTCTCTTACACATTTATTTGAACCTACAAGGTACTTTTTGGTGTACTCACCCCTACTTTTTTCCCTACTTGCAGATCGAGCAAAGGGACCCGGAAAGAGTAGTTGATTCATTCCAGTTGAATTATTATTCATCTATCTAGATCTTAGCAATGAGGCGTCGACTTTGAGTCACCATGCATCTTTGAGATTACCTTATGTCTTTTCTATTTAAGACAGTGTATCAGACATTTTGAGACAGCCTTGTATTTTCATTCTGAGATAGTTGTATTTACTCATTGGTACTACTTTAGATGCTCTTGTACTCATGACTCCAGGTTTTGGGGATTTCTTATGTTATGATATGGTTTTTTCTGCTTTTCCTTATTCTTGTTTAGTTGCGATCCAATTTTGGGTCGTGACAACTCAACAACCCTTCACTCAAATACCTCTTGTTGGACTTACCATTAACCCCACCACACTCTCCACATGGGATATTGCAACCTTATCAAAGTGTCATGCCGTTATTGAATCCCCAACATTGTCTAATTGGTGAACCCACACCACTGTCTTCTACAAATAATCCCCCTATGTCACCCGACGCTCCTAACCTTTATCGCTTGCCCCTTCGCACCTCACCTCCAACTTCCCCTCTCTCTCTTCTTAGTTCTTTAGGAACATTATCTCCATAACTCTATTCTTAGATGTTCCTATGTTTCAAGCCTCATTCCTATGTGTGGGAAGTGGATTAGGGTCATCAGGAACCTCTAGTACTTAGCCAAGTTCAAAACTTTCTTATAAATTGAGTTTCTAGCATTAGATTATATAATGATCATCTTTAAACAACCATAACTCTTAGAAAACAAAGAATTGGGTATCCCATAACCTACCAAATGAAAGGTTTGCAAATTAGCTTTCCAAGGCTACTGGTTTCACCTCATTTCGAGTTCAGATTCAAAAGTTATTACCGTTTTACTACAGACTGCCAGAGCAGAGGTGAGTTATGGGCTAACGTTTGATGTATGACCTGTGCAGTTAACTCCTGGAAAAACTTTAGAAAATCCATTTTTTAATTCTAGATTGGACTGACCCATCTACGGGGTGTAGAAGCTTCTATTGGCCATAGATTGGGATCGTGGAATTGATCCATATTCCCCGAAAGTTGCCCAAAAATATATGTATTAGTTCCTACGGGACTTGGAAGTTTCTATGGACCATAGATGGGCCGTGGACGACTTTGATAACATTTTTAAGAAGGGTTATTTTTTTCTTTTTCCACCCTTTCAAAGCCTTAATTTCACATTTTCTACCTAAACACGTCCCTAAACATAACTATTCAACGTTTTCAAGCTAAAACAGTCTCTCCAACTTAGAGAAAGGTTACATGGGAGAAAAAGGCAAGGGTTTGAAGATAATCTTATGAATTTCCCCAAGTTGTTTCAAGATTCAAAACTTCCAGGTAAGTAAGTGTAAGAACCTGAACTTTGTACGACCTCAATGGAGCATGGAAATTTGGTTCCTGAAAATTTTTGGGACCAAGTATGGTCACACGGCCAAGTTCATGGCTCTTGTAGGGGTGTCACGGCCCATGTGGCCTCCCATTAAGGTGACTTCATTGAAATATTCTAAATATGTGATCTTCAAGCTCAAGGTAAGTTCACTTTCAAGACCTCAATTCAAGCTTATTTATGTTATTTAAGGCCATCATGAGTCTCCTACTTCAAGCAAAGTTCAAAGGAATTCCATTGGCTATGTTTTTTGCAAGTATTGATAGAAAGGTCAAATTTAAATGGTCATATATATCACCAAAAAAGGAACTGGGTGGCAAACAACCTATCAAATTGAAGCTCTTTTAATTATCTTTCCAATGCATCTAGTTTCACCTCATTCCGAGTATGGACCAAGATATTATGCACTTTTTCGTAGAATCTGTCTGGGCTAGACGGGGACCCTTCATGGACCGTAAAAAGCTTCAGGACCCATGAAGCTAGACGTGAGAAGTTACAAAAAAAATTTAAAGGGGCTTTTTATTGAGGTGTTTTTGATATTTTAATCCATCCCCAAGGCTTTTAAGGAGACCCAAATCTTTTCAAGAAATTTTCCATGAAATTAAGCTTACTTTAAATTTGAGTTTTTCATTATTTTGATTTATTAAATTCAATTGATGTATAGACTATACTTTATTTGTGATTTTTAAGTTAGTCTAAGCCATCTTATGATAATTTACATTGAAGTTATAACGTCATTAAGATGCATGTCCCTTTAAAGCTTGATTTATGCATGTGCGATTTATATTATGATTTAATATGGATTTAATTATTAATTTTACTTCAATTTCATATTATATTGTTGATTTAAGTCTGAATCTTAATTACACAAGTTGCTCTTATATCATTCATGGCATATGCATTCATGAACATTAGATTTTTATGGAAATTATGAAGTGAGTTAAGGCCAATTGTTTTTTATGATATGATTTTGATAAAATATTGGTTATGATAAGAACGTGATCACATAAATGTCAATGATTATGACTCTTTGAGTATTATAGTAGCTTGTACCATTTTGTATATATGAATGAGTGATTCCAATGCATGAGATTATGAATTATGTTTTGGCATTTGAGCCTAAGAAATAATTTTGTATGAATGTGTTTGGCTTTCGAACCTAAATGTGCATTGAAAGGATTTGAAATGAGTATTGCCTCTTCTAAAAGCATGTATATGCATAAGTATTCTCGTGGGATATTTGACTTAGCAATGATGGGTTATGGGCAACAAGGTTATCCCTGGCGATCCTCTCCATTTCCTTGAACTAAGTGCCAGCAAAGGTATAAAGATCTGAGGCTCATCCTTTTAGTTGAGGCATGACTTGCTAGAAAGATCTGAGCCTCATCCCATTAGTTGAGTCATGACCCTTTAGAAATGATATGAAACTCCTATCCAAATGGGAGCCCTGTAAGAAAGGTTACTTCTCCAATATGGGAGGTCCGTAAGGAGAAGTATGGTTTATTTTTTGCAAGTATAACACCTCTTTTCGGGTGTGGGGTTAACATCAGGATTCCATGTAATAGCTCGCTTGGTCTTAGATGTCTATTGAGGTCACATCCCTACTATATATGAGCATCTTTGCATTTCATGCATCATGGACTTCATGGCGTATTGTATACTACCCTTCTTTGGATATATGATTCTTTCTATATTATGTGCCCTTGTCATCTAACATTGAAATATGAGTTTGATAAGTCATATGCATTGCATGCTTGCATACCTAGTACATTCAAGATATTAACACATACTTTTGCTTACATGATATAACTATGTAGGGACCAGAGATTACCTTCATCCCCGTTTGATGCTAGATCAGATGTGAGACATTTATTGTGTTGAGTTCTAACATCCAAGGAAAAACCACCATTCCTTTTTCTATGTTGCTTCCATTTGTGCTATTTACTTTGAGGGTAAGCGCGGAACATGTCTTGGCCCCCGTCCTATCTTATGACTAGAGTCATTGTTTGACATCTTTAAGACTCTCGTCGGATCTATATGTTATGTGTTGTATTTGAAGCTTACGATTATGGTTATCTATTAAATATAGCTACCATGGTTTGATTGTGACAATTAATATATGTATGTATGTTTGAGGTGGAAATGTGGAAGATCCTTAGTCTCGAACTTCCCCTGTAGAGTTACTCATACTTACCTGCCCCTTAGTATTTATGTGCTACATGTTACGTGAATCCATGTGAATCCCTTTTCCTATGATATCCCCATAGAGTGAGTCGTACTTTCCCATCCCTTAGAACTATGTGTTTACTATTTGAAAATGCTTCCGAATTGATGATGTGAATTGGGATACTTTGAGGCTTGTTTGGGACTTCTTGGGTTCCCATTCACCATGTTATTCCTAGACCCTAAGTTCAGATAGTGATAGAGTTTGTATCAGAGAACTGGGTTTATAAATGGTCCTCAAAGTCAAACATATTGATACGCCTAAATTTACACTCCGAAAGTAATAGTAAAGTGGTCATTGATCAGATATAAAACTCAACAAGAGTTAAGGTCGATCCCATAGGGAATGCGTGAGAATGAATCTATTAGCACCCTTTTTCAGATGTAATATCTATTGCTGAAATAAAAATACACATAGTAAATGGGGGTTTTGGTTTTTGTAAACTAAATTATTAAAGTAAAATAACAAATGAGTACAAAAACTACTAAATTTTGAACAATTTTTGAGAAGCTAGGATAGTGTTCCCCATGACGTCAAATACGATAGAGGAATTTATATGGTATACTCATTTATGTTACATATATAGGATCAAACAAGTTATGTGAAACCAAATTTTCCTTTTGGTTGTTCTTAGATGCATTTCATTCATCACCTTCCAGTCTTAGAACGTATACTTATTAACCATTGTTATAGACCCCAGAATACTCTCATCTTCCGGTCTTAAGTACTTAGACGAGGTTAAAAACCCCGAATTTCTGTCATAGACCTCTTTTCCTTATCACTACATCCCCTTCTCGCATGTAACAAATACTGGTTACCCCTAATGCATTGACTCATTAAGGAAGAAGTTAAAGTGAAGAATACTACGATGTATATGGTAATCAATCCGATGATTCACCCCCAAATTCATCTATCTTTTTGATTTGTCATAGTTCCAACAACCCTAAATGTGGGTTAAGCCTAGCATATTCAAGAAAGATAGCGTACAAAAACATAAAAAATTCATAATAAGGAACTTGCTATTGAAGAAGTAATGAATCCACGGATTACAATCTCCAGCAAGATAATTGAAATCCAACAGTTCAATGAAAATAGATGCAAAATAATGTTCTTCTCGTGTTCTCTGTCTCCAGTAGTCCAAGACTCAGTAAAAACAGAACAAAAATAATGTCTATATATATAGAAGAAAAACCTTATCCAACTTAAAATAGGAAAAATAACGTCAGCATGGATATGGGACACTACACGGCCTGTGAGACACTAGACGGACCGTGAACCGCTCTGTGAGTCAACACTTGACTTCAAAATTGGTCTTCACTGCATCAAAGCCTCGCGTGCATTAGTATGGCCCGTGTGAAGGTTTACAGATTGTGAACCCGCCCGGTTCTCTCCACTTGAGTAATTGTTTCAATTTTCAAGTGTAATAGTCCACTTTCACATTACTTTGACGGGACGTGGCACGGACTGTATCAGTTCCCATTGCCCCTGAAGGGTACTGTGTGACATGCCTTAGATGATTTTTCTCCAACTTGTTTCTTCAGCTTTAAGACATGCCATGCCATGCCAAATGTGAGGCCATAGTGGACCTCACGGTCCGTGTAGTGGTACACGAGTCGTGAAGGCGCCCGTGGTCCTTTACTTCATTCTTTTTTTGCTTCACTAGACAAGGTCATGTCTGCATGGCCTTTTATGGTCCGTGTGACGCTACACTGGCCATGGAGGCCTCGATATGCTGACACTTGAGCTAATTTATATTAATTTTCTCATGCTTCAACCGCTGCACCATGCCTTAATCATTTTCTTGAAAAATAACAAAAACACATATCAAACTAACAAATTTGCTTGAGAACGCGCAACAATCCTTCGTTTAAATTGTTACAAGAATCGTATTTCTATGACTCAGCGACATCCTTAACTTAGAATGATTGCTTGTCCTTAAGCAATAACAACTCAAACAAACAAAGCATAAATACAAGTGATCAATCAAGTGATCGATCAGAACTATGGATAACTCCACAATTTTAACACATATGCCCCAAAAACATGCTTAAGAATGTGCTCACACCCTAAATGGACCCACATAGATTAAGGTAGACATCATACATTCATGGTCAGCCCATGTAAGTTCAGGAATAAAGACAACCCTGTCGAGTTAGCTACAAATTAGTGCAAAGATAGTGCCCTCACTACAAAGAAGTCTCACTCACAACATAAGAATGTAAAACAAAAACTGGAATGTAGACACTAACTCTCACAAGTGTCTTTCAGTGGACGTACAAGTATGACTATATGCTTGCCCTTATTTTAACCACCTTTACTCTTGAATGCCAATTTTGGGATCACACTAGGTCTTTTACAGCTTTAGTGTAGGCTCGGGCTTGGGTGAGGCATATTCATGATTAAAGTGACAAATAGGCCTCTCTAAGACACACATGGCATATCTTCTACACTAGTTAGCACTAGCCAACATACTCATGCTTCATTAATCAAATGCCAACCATACAATGCATACCATGATTACCAAAAATTATACAAGTTAGTCAGGATGAGGTGCACAGATATATAAACATTTTGCAACATTGTCAACTTATGGCATTTTTCGCAAATCAACACATTTTTGCAACATTGTCAACTTGTGGCATTTTTCGCAAATCAACACATTTTTGCAACATTGTCAACTTGTGGCATTTTTCGCAAATCAACACATTAGTTACCCTAGACTTCTATAAACACTTGTATCTACACAACATCACAACCTAAACATGCCTGTTCGACTAGATAATACACTTGAGAAAAGAAACATGGCACGAAAAAATCTCAAGTGGCAGGATGGCCCCCCCTCCAAAAAGATGGTATAGTGTGCTCACTACACCACAGCTAGAATTGAAGTACAAAAGGGGTGTAGAATATACATTGGACGCCCTAGGCATCAGCCTTAATTTTGGGATCAGACCCTCCGATGGGATCTCTGTCATCAAAGGTTGCACCCTGTCTAAAGGTTCTCTTGAAGGCTCCTACAAAATGCTCTAAAATTGCCCCGAAAATATGCCTCAGAAATGCCCATAATCATAATTTCCATATATCTTAAAATCTGCGCGTGATATGAAAAATCGAACTTCATATTCGTGATCAGGGGTCAAAATTGAGTGAGAAATGGGTATAACCTTGAATTTAGAGCAACCGTAGCTAATTTTTTTTAAAAAAAATTTGATTTCCAGTGGCAATTTGCACCCTAGTCGCGACTCACTAGGGGCGCTGATCAGTGTTATTTTTTCCTAAAATTTAATTCGACCCAAGGGCCTTGGGGTCATATCCCCATGCCCACTTATGCGTAAAAGCACCTATACTTAGACATTTTTCAACTCTATATCACTTAAGACCCTCTCAAAACCCTATCCAACAGCTAACGAAATATTTCATCCAAATTCAAGGATGAACAAATTTTTATTAGGTATGTCTGACTTGGTGAATGAGGAGTATTATACCACTATGCTAATAGATGATATGGATTTTTCCTGCCTCATGACATATGCCGAACAACTAGAGGGTGAAATACTTAGAAAAAGAAGAAGTGATAAGTATAACAAGGCTCGTCTTGAGGTTGGATTCCAAAATTCCAAGGGTGGCTAGTTTCCACAAGGCCACAAGTTCCAAACCTAAGGGTCTTCCAATGCTCTTAAAAGAAGGATTGTTAATGACAAACCAATGTGCGAAAGGTGTGGTAGGAACCATAGTGGTCCATATTTAAAGGACTCCAATGATTGATATGGTTATTGTGAGGTGGGTCATAAGGTGATTGATTGTCCTTATGCTAGAAACAGTGGTAGAGATGGTTATCTACAAGGCCAAGATGCAAATGCAGGTCAAAAGGGGAGAGGAGTCCAACAAAGGGGTGCTCCAAGGCAAAATAGATTCTATGCTCTTCAAGGGAGACAAGGGGTGAATGAGGTGCCAGATGTCATCAATGGTATGTTAAAGGTTTTTTCTTTTGATGTGTATGCTTTGATAGACCCTGGTGTCACTCTTTCTTTTAATACTCCATTTGTTGCCTAAAAGCTCATGTTAGCCCCGAATAGTTGTGTGAACCTTATGAAGTGTCTACCCCTATTGTTGAGTCCATTGTTGCAAAAAGAGTCCATAGAAATTGTCCCATGTCCATTTTCCATAAAATCATTCCTTGTGATTTTGTTGAATTAAATAAGGTGGATTTTGATGTTATTCTTGGGATGGATTGGTTGCATGCATATTATGCTTCTATTGATTATACAACCTATAGATTAAATTCCAATTCACTAATAAACTCGTCCTTGAGTGGGAAAGTTGTGATGTGGTGGTCAAGGATAGATTCATTTCTTGTATTAAAGCCCAAAAGTTGATTTCTAAGGGGTGTCACTATCATCTTGTGATGGTTGGGGATGTTGAGTCCAAAGTCCTTCCCATATAGTCGGTTCCGATTGTTAAAGAGTTTCTTATATCTTTCCTAATGAGCTTCCTAGTGTTCCTCCCAAAAGAAAAATAGATTTCGGCATAGACCTCCTTTACAATACTCAATCCATTTCTATTCTCCCTTCTCATATGGCCCCGACGGAGTTGAAGGCATTGAAGGAGCAATTGAGGGATTTGTTGGAAAAATAATTCATAGGCCCTAGTAAATAACCTTGGGCTACACCGCTGTTCTTTTTGAAGAAGAAGGATGGTTCTCTTAGAATTTGCATTGATTACCGGTAACTTAATAGAGTCACAATAAAGAGCAAGTACCCTCTACCAAGGATTGATGACCTTTTTGATCAACTTCAAAGGGCTTGTCACTTTTCTAAGACTGATCTTCAGTCTGGGTATCACCAAGTGAAAGTGAGTGAGTGTGACATTCCCTTATGAATAGTATCTTTAAACCCTACCATGACTTGTTTGTGATGGTTTTTATTGATGATATCTTGATTTATATCCATTGTGAGGGGGAGCATGTGAATTGCTTGAGGGTGGTGTTGCAAATCTTGTGGGAGGAGAGGTTGTATACTAAATATGAAAAATATGAGTTTTGGTTGAAAGAGGTTGCTTTTCTAGAGCATGTGGCATCATGTGATAGCATTAACGTGGATCTTAAGAAGATAGAGGTGAATAGAAATTGGCCTAGACCTTTGACCCAATAGACATTAGAAGTTTCTTAGGTTTGGAGGGTTATTGCCTGAGGTTCTTAATGGGTTGTCTTCTATTTCTTCTCCTACAACTAAGTTAACCTCAAAAAGGCAAAATTTGTGTGGACCGATGAATATGAGAAGAGTTTCTAAACTTTGAAAGATAAGTTTGTTTCCGCCGCTATATTGTCTCTACAAGAAGTGTTAAAAGGATTTTTTGTGTATGGTGATGCCTCAAGAACTGGTTTGGGTTGTATTTTGATGCAAAATTGTAAGGTGATAGTGCATGCCTGTAGGAAACTTAAGATACATAAGAAGAATTATCCCACCGATGATCTTGAATTGCCGGCCGTGGTGTTTGCTTTAAAAATTTAGCGTCACTATTTGTATGGGGTTCATGTTGATGTGTTCACCGATCACAAGAGTCTCCAATATGTGTTCACCTAAATAGATCTTAACTTAAGACAAGGAAGGGGGTTAGAGCTCCTTAAAGATTATGATATGAGTGTGCATTATCACTCTGGTAAAGTTAATATTGTGACCTATGCTTTAAGTAGGGTGTCTATGGGTAGTTTAGCTCGTGTTGCTGATGGTGGCAAAGTAGTGGCTAGAGAGGTTCATTGTTGGCTAGATTGGAGGTCAGGTTGGATGAGGCTGGCAATGGTGATGCAGTGGTTGTAGATTGTTCTAAATCATCATTGATTGAGGAGGTAAAGGCAAAATAAGATATTGACCCCACTTTGTTAGAGTTGAAGGCCTTAGTGAAGAATGGTAAAGTGGAGGTTTTCTCCTAAGGGGCAGATGGTTCCCTTAGGTACCAAGGTAGATTGTGTGTGCCTAGTGTTGATGAAGTAAGAAAGAAGATTTTAGATGAGGCCCATAATTAATCCTATTCTATTCACCCTAGTTCTACAAAGATGTATAGAGATTTGAGGGAAGTGTATTGGTGGGATGGTAAGAAGAGAGACACTGCCATATTCATATCCGGATGTCATAATTGCCAACAAGTAAAAGCACAACATCAAGGTCCGGGTGGCCTAGCCAAAATATAGAGATTCCTACTTGGAAGTGGAAGGAAATCAACATGGATTTTATGGTTGGGTTGCCTAAGACTTGGAAGTATTTTGATTCTATTTGGGTTATTATGGATAGAATGACAAAGTTGGCTCACTTCCTACCAATCAAAACTACATGTGGCGCCGAAGATTATGCTAAAATCTACATTCATGAGTTGGTTAGATTGCATGGGGTGCCTTTATCTATCGTTTTTGATCTTGGTGCTCAATTCACTTCACACTTTTGGAGGTCTTTTCAAAGAGGTCATGGTATCAAGGTTAAGCTTAGAACGACCTTTCACCCTGAGATGGATGGCCATGCCGAAAGAACTATCAAAACACTTGAAGATATGCTTAGGGATTGTGTTTTGGAGTTTTAGGGTAGTTGGGATGAACATCTTCTACTCATTGAGTTTTCTTACTATAATAGCTATTATTCAAGCATTGGTATGGCTCCTTTTGAAACTATTTATGATAGGCGTTGTAGGTCCCCGCTTGGATGGTTTAAGGAGGGGGAGATGGCTTTGTTAGGCCCAGATTTAGTCATGGAAACCTTGCAAAAGGTGAGGTTGATAAGGGAGAGATTGAAAACAGCCCAATGTATATAAAAGTCCTATTTTGATGTGCGGAGGAGGGATCTTGAGTTTAAGGTTGGTGATTGGGTTTACTTGAAAGTCTCACCCATGAACGGTGTAGTCTGATTTTGCAAGAATGACAAATTGAGACCAAGGTTTGTGGGTCCTTATAGAGTGTTGAGGAAGATTGGTAAAGTGGCTTATGAGTTAGAGTTGCCCATTGATATGAATATGGTTCATCCGGTCATCCATGTGTCTATGTTGAGAAAGTGTATGGGTAACCCCAGTGCTATTATACCTTTGGATTTTATGGGTATGATAGACATTATTATTACTTATGAAGAGGTTCCAGTAGAAATTTTGGATAGAAAAGTGAAGAGGTTTGAAACAAGGATGTAGCTTCCATCAAGGTTCTTTGGGGAAACCAGCAAGTTGCAAGTGCCACATGGGAAGCCAAGGCAGACATGAGAAAATACTACCAGCATCTCTTCAACTCTACTCAAGCCTAAGGTACTAATATAAGTTCCCCTAGAGGATTCCAAGTCTTAAGTTTCATCCCTTATGCTATTTTGCATGCATTCCTGTTTATGTTGACAAGTTTAAGGTGATTTTGACATTAATATTGTGATTTTTGAAATGATGTTTAATACGTTCTTTTAGTTGTGTTGGGCTGAATCTTCTTGATTACTTCTTTCATGTATGCTTCTTTGACATTCGAGGATGATTGTTCCCAAGGGAAAGATATTGAAATGTCCCAAAAGAGCCTCGAAAATGTGCCTCGAAAATGCCCATAATCATAATTTTCATAAATCCCAAAATCTTTGCGTGATATCAAAAATTCGATTTCATATTCATTATCATGGGGAAAAAATTAGTGTGGAGTAGGTATAACCCCGATTTAGAGCAACCGTAGCAAAAAATAATTTTTTAAAATTTTCAATTTCTAATGGCAATCCGCGACCTGGCCGTGACGCGTCAGGGATGTAGATCAGTGTTATTCTTTTCATAAAATTTAGTATCAGCCCAAGGGCCTTGGGTCATAGCCCATGCCCACTTGTGCATAAAAACACCTATACTTAGCCATTTTTCAACTCTATATCACTCGACACCCTCTCAAAACCCTCTCCTACACTTAACCAAATATCTTATCCAAATTCAAGTGTCTCAAGCTTAATTTCGAATCTTAATAACTCTATTAAAGATTCAAGTATCATTGAAGACTTCATCAAGAAAACCCATGTTTGAGGTATATGGGTTTCATTAATTGGGTCCTTTCACCTATGGAGTCCAATCTCCCTTTTTATGAAAAGTGCATGTTTCAAAGTTGTATCTTCTATTGTGGATTTTACTTACAAATTGTGTTGGGGTTTTATGAAATGTTGATTAAATATGCATTTTTGTCTATTTCAAGCTTGTACTATGAATTGGTTTTTGAGACTATGCATGTTTTGAACTATGAAACTATGATCTATTACGAGATTTGATGATGGATTTCAAAGTATCTTGCCTGAGGGTTTTACTATGTGTTGGTGGGTTGAATTACATCGAGTTTTCTTATATTATTTTACTATTGAATTGCATGATTTTTAGCTAGCATTACACACGCACGAAGTGTTCGATAAAATGTCTTAACAAGGATTCTCAAGTTATTGATGGTCTATTACATGGTTTTTAAGTCAAATGACTTTATGATGATTAAGGAATTGGATGTATGTATTGAATTCATAAAAATAATCTATAGTAGTGTGACTTGACCACACCTTGTTGGGTGTAGCATGCCCATTCACATTGTTGAGGGGGTGACAATCCTCAATCACCTTGTCGGGGTGTGGCATCCCCGTACTACCATGTTAAGGGGTATGTACATCGATCACCTTATTGTGGGGTGGTATACTCGTACTACCATGTGAGAGGTATGTACCTTAATCACCTTTTTGTGGGGTAGCATCGTACTACCACGATGAGCTGTAGGTACCTCAATCTCCTTCAAAGAGGGTGGCATGCCTTGGAGTTCTAGTAATAGTATGCTTGGGCATTGTTGATATGGTCTCTTCCTACACATGTCATCTATATTTGCAAGTTATATGACTTACAATCATGTTTTACCTCAAGCATTGATCATGCATGCCACATTGATATTATACTTATCCATTGCTTATGATTATGCATTTTGACTATGTTGCTATGTCTTGTTGCATTGCATCCTAGATACTTAGTACAGTAAAACATACTAATGCATACTCTATGCCAACATGATGTTACCATGTAGGAATCAGACCACCTCTCGATTATCCTCTATGTGGCTAGTTCGGTGCTTTGGAGACACATTTTAGTGAGTCCTTAAGTTCGAGGACGTTATCTATGTTACTCTTGCCTTTTTTTATTTCCCTTATGTTGAACACTTGATACTATGAGGGTGAGCCTAAAGAGTTTCTTGGCCCCCACTCCAATCTATGTTTTAGAGGTTTTGTTGGAACAATTGATGTGTTTATGCTTTGAGCTTGACTCTTGAGTATTTTATGATTATCCAAGACTTCCCTTAGTCCCTTTTCCCTTATTTATATCTCTTGATGTTATTCATTTTTCTTCTACGCTTAAGGATGCGTGAATGATGTGGTAAGATGCTTGTTTGAGGTCCCTTTGGGTTCCCATTTGTCGTGTCACGGCTAGGCCCTAAGCTTGGGTTGTGACATCCTACCTTTTCTGCCTCGAGTGCCCGACGCTCCCATTTCTCTTGTTTGATGGCTGCTCGGTGCTGGGCTCTCATGGCTTTGTGCATTTGCCTTTCCGCCTCTTGTTGCAGATCAGGTGGAAGACTACTTTAGTGGCTACATATCTTTTTCTTATCCTTCCTCTTGGGCTCATTTATGGGTGGCACAAGTGCAATAGGTGGGGCAGGTAGAGAGCCCCATGTATCATCTAGAACAGGTGACACGGGAGCATTAAAAAGATTCATCTAAGATTCTAGAGGAAGGGATGGCTCGGTGTAAGTGTACTGTGTCATAAGCTGTGTAATTTGGGCTTGCATGTGATTCACTATTTGCACAATATTCTTCATCTCTTCCCTAGAAATACTCCTAAAATATCATGGAAGTATCCCTCCAAACTACTGACATGATTTTGCAAGATACTGATTTGGCCCAAAAGCTCAACCTGAAGTTCTTCCATTTCTGTTATACATAAGAATGGACCACATGCGGCATCGTTTCGACGATTTGATCAGCAATGGCCTGTGTCTGCATCTGGTCCACCACTACCTTAGCCAAGAACTTATAAGGAACATATGCATAACCTTTCTCCACTGGAGGTACTGCACCACCACTCTCGGGCTACTCAAAAGCCTCGCCTGACTATGAGGTGGTGCTGCAACCCTCAAATGAAAAGGGCTGCTACGGGGCCGCTTGGGGAAAATATTTCGTGCCCCCTAGCATGCATGTTCTATCATGCATAAGAGTATTTTGGACATCTTTAATCAGTGCAATATTGACCATGCTCTTTGAAGCCATTTTTTTATCCAGATAATGTGTAGTAGAGACACTGACCCATTTACAAAGTGCATGAATTAGAAATGGGAAGGGCATGCTAGCTCAGTCAGATAGAGCTTGATCCTGCTCTCCATTACTATAACCTGTCCCCCATTTATTTCAAAATTGGCCATCAAACACGCTATTAGAGAGGCATGTGAAGGTTGGAGCGTGTTGTCATTGCCTGTGGCCCATAGTCTAGTCCACATCATCGACCACCAAAACTTTGCAACAAAATTCCTAGAAGCCTTGGCGATAGGGACTCTAGGTTTTGTAACACAAGGGACATCAGCCCCATGCATGGCGATCCGCTTTGTAATCTATTCAAAAAGTGCAGCCTGAGATGTCAGATCGAACATTTACCCCTCATCCATGATCTTCAAGTGTCTAGCAATGAATGGCGCTTGGTAATCTGGATCAAATTGGAACCTGTTGATGGTGGTCTCCGAAATGTCCACCCTTACACCATGCACCATAACATGTGCCTGTGGGGGCAACCTGAAGATGAGCTACTTCTTCAACTTTTTAGAATGGTTACCCTATATGGAGTTCAATAGACTGGACACAGTTAGAGTAAACTCCTCGATGACGTTGGGCCTATAGTAACCAAATGATTGTGCCATATAAAGAAACTGATATGATTCAAACACACCTCTAATCTCTGTGATCTGATCAAGTTTATCTATGAGAACTTGAACTTCTAAGATGAGTTCTCGCCATTGGAACCCCCCGGAGCCCTTGGTCAGCCCTTGAGCAAAAGTCTTTTTGGCTCGTGGGACTATCCAACGAACTCATAGAAGTATAATGAGCCACCTGGTGGTTTCATGGTTTGTTTTCTGGGAGACGACAAAATGTATACCTTCATCATCACTCTCTTGGAGTTCTATCTCATCGGCCTGATTCTCAGTGTCATGCCCGTCAGCCTCAGAGGTTTTCACCTGCTCTTTCTGCTCAGGGACATCCTCCCCCATCGACCTCTTGGGTTTTCACCAACTCCTCCTGCTCCAGGGTGTCCTCCTCCTTCTTAACTCACATATAAGCAACCCCCTTCTCAGATTGGGGGGCTATGGTTCGGCCCGCTACACAAGCCCTTGTGGTACGATGGGAGTGAGGTGAGACATTGCCTGTAAAATGGACCTCGAACTCTCTTGAGGAGCCATCCCTGAGTCATTCCCATTTTGATGGCTAGATGACACAGCTGGTTAGTCGTGGATAGGTTACCCAGGCTCGTCCCTAAGTCCAAACCTTCGACGTCGACCCATAGCTCCTGCAATTATCATAAATGCATAGAAATAGTTTGAAATTTTTGAATAAGCAGGTTGATGCACTAATGGGTAACCAGACTTTCCTTATGCCATAAAAGGGACAATAAACCCTAAGAGTAGCATCACCCGGTCTATCATAGGACCATGTAGAAATTAAATTCAAAATTGAACTAAGGGACATCACATAAGTGGTACAGACTTCAAAGGACCCTACATGGGTCATGTAACATATCAAGATCCGTGACAGGGCGCATAGTGGTGGCGTATGGTCACATTAAAAACAAGTGCGCATGCATGAGTCACTTCACAGTCCGTGTAGAGGCAAATAGTCCATGCAGTGAGCCGTGATAGGCCGTATCACCATTGTCCATCTCAACGTCCACCCAAGCACACAATAATGCAAGTATACATCATTTACGCATAAATCCATCATCATACTTGCACGAGGACCATGAGCATAACAATATTTATCACAAAGAAGCCCTGAAATCACAATACTCCATAGCTACCTCTACAAGCATTTGACAATGTTGGTTATCACCACCAAATGCAACATCCTACACCAACTTCATGCCTTATGAAACTTTAAAGCAAGAAAGCACCAATTTTGGACAAAAATCTACACATGCACACTACAAGCTACACTAAAAGATGAAGAATAGGAGTGCTTTCTTGGTAACCAACAATGGGGGTGATGACTTTCTTGGGAACGTAGAAACACACACTAAGATTAAGGTCACAAATCGTGAAATTGACTCACTAATCATGATAAAAGAGATATAAATTTTGTGGGTTTTTCTAAAGAGAAAGAGTGAAAGTGAAAGAGAAAGTAAAAAATAACGAACTGAGATGTTTAAGGGCAAAGTGGGGGCTTAAAAACCCTTGGTCAACCATGTTGACCATTTTTCTCTCATCTCAACGGTGTTCCTCATGGACCCTGTCACATGGCACAGTTCGTTTGTACCTACCAATATCCCATGCTTGATGAATAGGAATACGTACCTTGGCTACCTTAGCGATAACACCTCTATAGGCTGTCATAACCTAACCCTAGGGCCTAGACGTGACACAGCGAATGGGAAACCCAAAGGTGCCCCAAAAAAGCCTCTTAGCATGTCAATCATACGTCCTTGATCGCAGAAGAAAAATAAACAACAAGAAGAGATATAACAAAAGCGAATTGGACAAGGGAAGTCTTTAATAATCATAAAAGCATATAAGAGTCAAGCTCATAGCATAAGTACCTCATAATATATAATATCACCTTTAAATTTGGAATTGAGCAGGGGCCAAGACACTTTCTAGGCTCACCCTCATAATAACAAGTGTTCAACATAATGAAGACTCAAGATAGTTTCCTATGACTTGAGGACTCACCAATGCTTATCTCCGAAGTACCGAACTAGCCACATGGAGGATGATCAAAAGGAGCTGTGGGCCCTACATGGTAATACAATGTAGGCATAGAATATGCATTAGTACGTTTGAATGTACTAAGTATGAAGGATGCAATGTAACAAGACATAAGCCAATATAGTTAAAATGGATAATCATAAACAAAGGATATATAATCTCAATATGGCATGCATGATTAATGATCCTAATAAAACATTCTTATAAATCATTCATCTTGTACAATTTATATATCATACATATGTGGGAAGTGACCTTAAACGACATCGACCAAGTAGATACAACTTGGACTCTGAGGCCTGACACCTCCTCATTCAGGTGTCCAGGAATAATACCCGCCGACGATGTGTGGTCTACTTGCTAAGGAAAACCAAATATGATAACATGAAGTAGATTGATCCACTAGTATAGCAAGGGTAATAATCATATTTCTATTGTAGTTTAGAGGCTATAGACTTTATATAAGTACCACTTGAGTCGAGCCCCCATCTTAAGCCTCAATCGGTGCTAAGTCAAATCCCAAGGAATACATGAAATAATCATACTTTAATCACAACATGAATAGCTTGTAAGAAGATGACTTGAGTAGCTCATAAACTTGATTGACCTCTAGTAATGAGCCTAACTTGAATATGAGAGTAGATAATAATTATACATGAACCCTTACTTTAACATGTATGGTTCAAAAAATGTAAAAATTTTGAAATAGGGCTTAACTTGAAACTTGTAAAATCATCGACACTTTTCATGAATTCAATACATGCTTGAAGCCCTTAATATTCATGATGTCACTTGACTTGTAAATTATGTAATAAATCATCTATAACTTGAGAATTCTTGTCATGTCATTTTATCAAAAACATGGTGGTTCATGATACTTGTTCAAAATCATGCAATTCAAGAGTGATATAAAATGAGAAAACTCAATGCAAATCAACCCACCAACATGTAGTAAAACCTCATGCAGGGTACCTTGAAATCCATTACAAAAGCTCATGATAATTCATAATTTCATAGATCAAAACATGCATAGTCTCAAAAGACATAATCAATTCATAGAGCAAACTTGGAATAGACATTCATGCATAATTAACCTATACTTAGTAAAGCCCCAACATGATTTATATTCATGATCAATAATAAGAGATACCTATAGGTAATACAACTTGAAAACAAGCAATTTTCATAAAAAAGAAGGTCGAGTTCTCTGGGTTAAAGGACCTAATGGATGAAATCACATACCTTAAACCTTGAGTTGTTGAAATGAACTTGAAGTGGTTTTAGAGCTCGAAATGAATTCTTGAGTTCCAAAACTGAAACTTGAGATCCTTAGATTTGAATGGGATGATTGATAAAGTCTTTGAGGGGTTTGAGAGAGGATTTTATGAGTTATAGAGTTGAAAAATGGCTAAGTATAAGAGATTTCACGTTAAGTGGGCATAGTGCTATGACCCCAATGCCCTTGGCCGGCATAGAAAAAGTAAGGAAAATATTGCACTGGTCCACGACCCTAGAGTGATTCGGACCAGACACAGAGTACACGGTACACTGCTCTGTGCCCCTGGCACGTCGCAGTCAGGTCACGAACAACCACTAGAAATCATAAATTAGAAAAAATTATTCTTCACTACGGGTCTTCTAAAATCAGTGTTATACTCGTTTTCTACTCAATTTTTCCTCCTGATCGAGAATATGATGTCAGATTTTTTAAATCATGCACGAATTTTGATATATATGGAAATTAGGACTATAAGGCATTCCGAAGCACGTGTGGGGTGTTTCAATATCACCCTCTTGGGAACATCATTCCTGAATTTCAAAGAAACATGCATAAGAGAAGAAATTATGAAAATTTTAGCCTGATATGAATGTAACAAATGTATTTAAACAACATTTTCAAAAATCTCAGCATGACTGTCAAAAGTCACCATAAATTTGTTACCATAAACATGAAATGCATGTAAAATAACATAAGGTCTGAAACTTAAGACTTAAAATCATGTAGGGGACTTAAATTATTACCTTCAACTTGAGTTGAGTGGAAGAGATATGGATATCGCTTTCTCATGTCCACCTCAGCTTGCCAAGTGGCACTTTCAACTTGTTGATTCCTCCAAAGGACCTTGACGGAAGCTATATCTTTGTTTCTCAACCTCTTCACTTGTCTATCCTAAATCTCTACTAGGACCTCCTTATAGTCAAATTATATTCTACTACACCCGCAACCTCTAAAGGTTCTATAGCACTTGGGTCACCCACACACTTCCTCAACATGGGCACATGGAAGATAGGATGGACTATATTCATCTCTATAGGCAACTAAAACTCATATGCAACCTTACCTGCTATCCTCAAAACGCTATAAGGACCCATAAATCTTGTGCTCAATTTCCTTTTCTTTCCAAACTGGACCACACCCTTCACAGGTGAGACGTTCAAGGAAGTGTAATCACCAACCTTAAATTAAAGATCTCTTCTCCTCATATCGGAGTAGGACTTTTGTCTACTTTGGGCTTTTTTTGATCTCTCTCTCATCAACCTCACCTTATCCAAGGCCTCCATGACCAAATTCGGACCTAGCAAAGCCATCTTCTCCACATCAAACCACCCAACAAGTGGTAGGTATTATTGTAAGCAAACACAACAAGTGGAAAATGTTCATTCCAACAACCCTTAAACTCCAAAATACAAGCACTAAGCATATCCTTCAAGAGTTTGGATAGTCCTTTAGGCTTGACAATCTGTTTGAGGATGAAAAGTCGTGCTAAGCCTAAACTTGGTAGAAAGACCTCTTTGGAAGGACCTCCAAAAGAGAGAAGTGAATTGAGCACCATGATTTGAAATGATAGACAAGGGCACCCCATACAATCTAACCAACTCATAGATGTACAACTTGGAATAATCTTCGGCACCATAAGTAGTTTTGACCGGTAGAAAGTGAACCGACTTTGTCATTCTATCCACAACAACCCAAATAGAGCCAAACTGTTTCCTATTCTTAGGCAACCCAACAAAAGAATCCATGTTGATCTCTTCCCACTTCCAAGTAGGAATATATATGTCTTGGGCTAGGCCACCTAGCCTTTAAAGTTCTGCTTTCACTTTTTGGCAATTGTGACATTCGAATAAGAACTTGGAAACAATCCCTCTTCAAACCACCTAACCAATACACATCCCTCAAGTGTCTGTACATCTTTGTAGAACTGGGGTGAATAGAATAGGATGAATTATGAGCCTCCTTCAAGATCAACTCCCTTAAGTCATCAATATTAGGCACACATAAGTTACCTTGGTACCTAAGGGCACCACCTTCCCCTTGGGAGAAAACCTCCACTTTACCATTCTTCACCTAGGTCTTCAACTCTAGCAAGGCGAGGACAAGATCTTATTTTGACTTTACTTTCTCAATCAAAGAATATTTAGAACCATCAATAACTACTAGACCACCATTTCCAATTTCATCTAACCTAACACCCAACTAGCCAACTGGTGAACTTCTGTAGCCACCTCTGTGTCACCATCATAAATATGAGCTGAACTACCCAATGGCCACTCTACTTAGAGCATCAGCCACAACATTAGCTTTGTAGGGCTGATAATGCACACTCATATCATAGTATTTAAGGAGCTCTAACCAACTTGTTTGTCTCAACTTAAGATATGTTTTTGTAAACAAGTATTGGAGATTCTTGTGGTCGGTAAACACATTAACATGAACCTAATACAAGTAGGGACGCCAAATTTTAAAAGCAAATAGGTGGGATAATTCAAGATCACAGGTGGGATAATTCTTCTCATGCACCTTTAGTTATCTAGAGGCATATGCTATGCCTTGCCATTTTGTATTAAAACACACCCCAAACCAATTCTTGAGGCATCAGAATATACCACAAACCCTTTTAGTGAAACAAAGATAGGAGTGGAGACAAGATTATCTTTCATGGTTCGAAAATTCTTTTAACATTTATCAGTCCAGACGAATTTTGCCTTCGTTTGGGTCAATGTTGTCATAGGAGAAACAATAGAAGAAAAGCCATTCACAAACCTCTGGTAGTAACCCGCTAAACCCAAGAAGCTTCTAATATCCAATGGAGTCAAGGGTCTAGGCCAATTTCTTATCACCGTCGTCTTCTTAAGATCCACCTTAATACCATCAACCGACACCACATTCCCTACAAAAAGAAACCTCTTTCAACTAAAATTCACATTTTTCATATTTACCAAACAACCTCTCCTCTCTCACAATTTAGAACACCACTGTTAAGTGATTTGCATACTCTTCCTCAATCCATGAATAAATTAATATATAATCAATAAAGACCATCACAAATATGTCAAGGTAGGGTTTAAAAACCCTATTCATGAGATCTATAAATATAGTCGGTGCATTAGTCAACCTAAAAGACATAACCACAAACTTAAAGTGCCCATACTAAGTCCAAAAAGCCATCTTGGGAATATCACACTCCCTCACCTTCATTTGGTGGTACCCAAACCGAAGATCAATCTTAGAAAAGTGACTAGCCCTTTGTAGTTGATCAAAAAGGCCATCAATCCCTGGTAGAGGTTACTTGTTCTTTATGGTAACCCTATTAAGTTATCGGTAATCAATGCACAATCTAAGAGAACCATCCTTTTTCTTCACAAATAACACTGGTGCACCGCAAGGTGACTTACTAGGCCTTGTAAAACCTTTCTCCAACAAATCCCTCAATTGATCCTTCAACTCCTTCAATTTCATCGAGGCCATGGGGTAAGGGGGAATGGAAATGGGTTGAATATCTAGAAGGAGGACTACACCAAAGTCTATTTCCCTTTCGAGAGGAAGACTGGGAAGCTTATTAGGAAAGACATCAGGAAACGCGTCGACCACCAGAACCGATTCAATGATAAGGACTTTGGACTCAATATCTCTAACTCTCAAAAGATGATAAAGGAAACCCTTAAAAATCAATTTTTAGGCTTTAAGACAAGAAATAAATCTATCCTTGATCACCAGATCCCGACATTCCTACTCAAGGATGGGCTCATTAGGGAATTGGAATTTAACCTTATGGGTCCTACAATCAATGGAAGCATAATATGGATGTAACCAATCCGTCTAAGAATAATATCAAAATCCACCATACATAATTAAACAAAATCACAAGGTATGACTTTATCTAATAAAAAGATAGGATGAT
>JAOTQR010113385.1:5292-20385 GCA_025774065.1 Solanum ossicruentum | reverse complement strand
TTACATAAAGTCTTTTGTCTATAAACTATGTGCCACCATAGTATTATGATTATTACCTTGCTATACTAATGGATCCATCTAGTTTATGTTATCATGTTTGGTTTGCATTGGCAAGGAGACCATACTTTGCTGAGGGGTGTCAAGCCTCGGAGTCCAAGTTATAACTGCTTGGTGTATGTAAATTGAGTTCACTTCCCATATATGTATGATATCTATTGTGCAAGATGATTGATTTACAAGCATGTTTTATTATGAACTTTATCATGCATGAAATGTTGAGATTATACTTATCCATCGCTTATAATTATGCATTTTGACTATATTAGCTTATGTCTTATTGTATTGCATCCCGCATACTTAGTACACTTAGACACACTAACGCATTCTCTATGCCTACATGATATTACCATGTAGGGACTGAAGCACCTTTTGATCATCCTCCACGTGGCTAGTTCGGTATTTTGGAGATAAGCATTGGTGAGTCCTCAAGTACGTGGATGCTATCTATATTGCTCTTGCTTTTTAGATATTTTTTTATGTTGAACACCTGTTACTATAAGGGTGAGCCCAGAAAGTGTCTTTTCCCCTGATCCATTCCATGTTAGAGGTGTTGTTGGATATTATGATGTACTTAATGAGCTTCACTCTTTTATGCTTTTATGATTACTAAAGACTTCCCTTACTCCCGCTTCCCTTTATTTATACCTCTTTTTGTTGTCTATTTTGCTCCCGTAACCAGGGATATGTGAATGATATACTAAGAGGCTTGTTTGGGGTCCCTTTGTGTTCCCCATTCGTCGTGTCACATCTAGGCCCTAGGCTTGGGTCGTGACAGCTTTCACTTTTGCAACATTGGGCGATGGTTCGTCACTTTGCTGATACAATTTGGTGATTCATTGAAGTTCCTATCATATTGCCTTCTTATCAAGGTTTTTGGACTTTGAGTACTGCAACTTTTGGTGGTCTCCTATGCCATTCAATGATGCACCTATTATGATTTGGAACATCAATTTTGACTGCATTCTCGACTTGAGATTGAACCTTGGTTGTTTCAAAGCTAGGCGGTCTCCCTAAATGTTCGTCAGATCACCGAATATGTAGGCAATGCCACTTTTCTCTGCCTTTTTGCACTTTTGCTCCCTTTCCAAGATTGGCCAAGTATTGTCCATTTGTGCACTTTTAATCCCATTTACTGAAATAACACATGCATATTCTTTAGAGATTGGAAATAATAGCACACTAAGGATAATGTTTCTTTGCAAACTAGCCTTAAATGAGTCCAAAATATGGACTAATCCAAACCCCCAACTTAACCCTTTGCTTGCCCTCAAACAAATCAAAAGTCAATCTATCCAATTTTAGAGCTTGCAAACAGGACAATAGGGAGCAACACATACATTTCCTCTTTTTTCATCCCTTCTCGAACTTCCATAAACTAATTACATGACTTTGAAGCCTCGAGAGATGACTAAGGAGTAATCAAAACATGGATATACTCGCAATTGCTTATATTGCTATAGATCACTGCCTAAAGGCATCACCATTTACACTCATGCCAAAGAAGATCCTAAATCTCACATGATTATGACATTATTTTCAAAGGATTTCTTCTACTCTCACTTCACAAATTGATAAAGAGCTTGTAAGCTTCAAACCATAGGCTTGCCCTTATTCTTAATCAGAGTTCACTTGACTTTCTTCCGAACTAAGATCCCAAACCACTTTGTGTCATGATCCAAGCCTAATGCCTATACGTGACACGACAAATGGGGAACCCGAAGGGACCCCAATCAAGCCTCTTAACTTATCGTTATACATCATTGATCGCAGAAGCATGTAAAAGACATAAAATAAGGATAAGGGCAACGGGTCTAAGGGATAGGTCGCTAAACATCATCATCAAGAGACAAAGAGTCAAAGCTCATAACATAGATATATAACTTATCCAACAAATACCTTTAAATACATAGATAAGAAGGGGGGCCAAGACAAAGTAACCGTGCTCACCCTCATAGTCAAAATACCATATAAAGTAAAGTGTCTCAATACAAAGCAAGGGAAAACATAGAAGAAGGTCCCCGAAATAAAGGACTCACCAACTGGATTGAGTAGTACCGAACTAGCCACGTGGAGGATGATGGTCAACTTGGACTCTAGTTCCTACATGGTGATGTCATGTAAGTAAAAGTATGTGTTAGTATGTTTGAATGTACTAAGTATGTAGGATACAATTCAACAATAGACATGTATCGTAATCAAAATGCATAATATTAAGCAATAGGGATAATATAACAATATAGCATGTATGGTCAATGCTTGAGTAAAACATGCTTAAGTAACTCATGCTCATGTTGGATATCATATGTGTAGAAGAGACCAAGCTAACTTTTCAAGGTATAAACCACTTGGTGGTTGTGTGGTGTAAATCTCTCACATGGTTGATGATAATCACACCTTTTCAACATGGAGACGAAGTATAAACCCCTCGTATGGTTGATGAGTACAAACCCCCAATATGGTTACTTGGCCTCTTGTCCCCTCGAATCAGGTATAGTCTACACTTTATATAGAGTATATCATACACATAAGCTCATTTTATCATTGTATTGTCAATCATATCATTTCTCATGCTTTGGACCTTGAACTCTTCAAGGAACCACATCCGAACATTTTATCAAACAATTAGAGGTTGTGGAATGCTAGTATAAAACTATGAAATATAAAGATGAAATCATACAAGAAAATCCATTATAAAACCATTAATCAATACCGTGCGACACACTTAAGCAATATACATCAAAACCCCTCATCAAATATTACAATAGATCTAAGATTTATAGCTCAAAGCATAGCAAAACAGTCACAACTTTACATAGCTTTAACATAGTGTGCATTGAATTTCATAATATGCAAGACCCATTTGTAAATCGACTTTGAATCATGCAATTTGAGTAAAAGGAGGCTTGGATATCATGATTGAAAGGAATCCATGCATAAAACTGACATACAGTAGTTTAGAAATGAACTTTGTGAAGATTAGAGATGGAAACTTGAAGCTTGAAGAAGAACCTTGAAGGAAACCTTAGCTTGGGATGAGGGTTTGGGACTTGAGTTTGGGGAGTGAAAACATGACTTAAGTGTTTTGACAATATTGGAAAATGTTTAGGATAATATAAGGGTGAAATTTGGCTAAGTATAAATAAAAATTTGTCTGGGAAAACTTAGGCCCAACACTTAGAATATTTTGGACGAACTACAAAAATAGTGCCCATTTTGTAGCAATGCGGATTCCTCTCTTGAAATCGCGTTCTTGAAATCTTGTATTTAGTAAATCTTTTCTCTTAAATTAGGGATAGACTCTAGAATCTTTTCCCTGTAATTTGGACTCCTGTAATAAGAATCCGAAGTCGGATTTTTGAAATTACAAATGGATTTTTAGATATATGAAAATTAAAATTACAAGCATTCCGAGGAATACTTTTGGGAACTTTTTGGGGTTGTTACACTTTGTTAGGATTGTAATGTAGGGTTATGGTTTGATAGGACCACATATAGACAATCGTGGCTAATCCCTCCTTAAACTCTACACATAACATTCATGCTCAAAAGTCCTTTTTGGTCCTCTTCTTTTCTTCCTTTTGACATCTCTTTTGCTTTTGATTATCATCTTAAGTGTCTCTCCTTTTTGCATTCTTTTTCACAACTTTTGAGGATCCTCATTTTCTCAAGAAACTTTGTTCAACTTGTTTTTCATCATTTTCCTTGCTTTCATTCATTTCTAGGACTCCTCACTTTTCTTTCCTTTTCTTTTGGCCTTTTCTCGACTCTTTCATAGGAGACACCCCCTTCTTTCTACTAACACCCCCAACTTATCCTTTGGCTACCACTAAGCTCATTTCAAGCTCAAGGAGGAATCGGTAAGGAATAATAAGGAATTGTATTTCACAAATATGAGTCAAGGTTACATGGTTACTAATGAAAGGATCAAGGCTTAGAGGGCTCACTAAGGACTCATTTCATTGTCAAGGGATGTCACTATGGTCAAACAAACTCAACGGAACTAAAGAAGGCCTAAGGTCCTTCCCTAATCCGAAATCAACCAAGTTACTCCTAAAATAAACTGGGAAAGTTCTAGATGTTGCAACACATTGATTTCAATAGAAATTCCTAATCCCACATTAGCAAAATGGATTTGCATTTAAATAATGGCAACACACTTGTAATTTTCAGTAGTCACATATCCAAACTCAATTGCTCACATACTCAACTCAAGATACATCAAATCCATACATTGACTACTTTATCTAGAAAGGGCTAATTAGTGAGTGAGTACATGCACCTTGTCCATAGAACCATCCGAATCAAAGATATGGAACATGGATGCTCGGATTGATAAGGACTAGACACTCGATATTAGCATTAGAACGACTTTTCATATATGCACGAGGTTTGTAAAAATTCAAGGATATCATTTGCAATCATTCATCGATTCAACTCAAAAAGAAGAAAGAAAAGTAAAAATAGCAACATAAATACTACTCTATTACAACCTGATTTTAAAATTTATTTACAACCCCAAAATATTTAAAAATTGTCTCAACATTCATCAACACATCAAAATAAACACCATTTTCTCATCCAACTCATAACAAAAACACAAAGTAATTATCATCCAAAAGATAGGGAACTCTACATGCTCACCCTCTTCTGAAAATCATTATCCTCAATGTGCAAGGTACAATAAAGATTAAGCATAAGAAGAAAGAAATGAGTATGAGAATCCCCTGGTTCAGATCAATCCTATTGTAGTGGTGATGGAGCTATAGAAGTGGTCATAGGGGCATCAATGCCCTCATTTACCAGTGTACTCTCAAAATCAATCAAAGGTTGTGGGGGCTCAGGCTCACGTAAACTGGATGTGCCTCTCATGGACTTGTCCAGAAAAGATGTTGCTTTCGCCGTGTCTATAATTTGGATCTCCATCCAAGCTAGCTCCTCATGGTCCTTTTGGCTAGGCTCCGCCCCTACTCTTTCTTCATCAGTCTCCAGGGTGCTCACATATTAGGTATCTTCACCACCATCACACAAAACATTCATGTTCAACTCATCATCGGGGACCATAATAGAGATTAAGCATAAGAAGAAAGAAATGAGTATGAGAATCCCCTGGTTCAGATCAATCCTATTGTAGTGGTGATGGAGCTATAGAAGTGGTCATAGGGGCATCAATGCCCTCATTTACCAGTGTACTCTCAAAATCAATCAAAGGTTGTGGGGGCTCAGGCTCACGTAAACTGGATGTGCCTCTCATGGACTTGTCCAGAAAAGATGTTGCTTTCGCCGTGTCTATAATTTGGATCTCCATCCAAGCTAGCTCCTCATGGTCCTTTTGGCTAGGCTCCGCCCCTACTCTTTCTTCATCAGTCTCCAGGGTGCTCACATATTAGGTATCTTCACCACTATCACACAAAACATTCATGTTCAACTCATCATCGGGGACCATAGCTATATCTAGTTTGAGTGGATCTTCTAGCCAGTCAAAGAAAGTGCTTAAGTCTGTGGACCGCAAGGCTACCACCCCTTTCTTCAATAAATCAAAATTATCTTTTAAATTTAATGTGTCTGCACAGCTACCACCTGCCTTTTCTACAACTACCACTCTATTTTTCAAGTTAGCCAACTTCTCCCCATAGTCATCAATCATTGTCCTGACTCTATCCATCCTCTTTTTATGTGCCTCTATCAACTCCCGCTACTTTGTTTCAACCTCAACATATGGCTACCTCAACTAGCTTAGACATAGATGACTCAACCCTAGTGAGAGGGGGTTGATCATCTGTAGCTTGTGCCTCTGCTGTACCTCAATGGTGGGAACAAGGGTAGAAGATGAATGCAAAGAAGGTTAAGGAGAGGTTACCTACCTCGATCCCGAATCTATAGCGCTGGACTTGAGGACCTTAACATTAACCATTGGTATTTGGTCTGTCAACTTCTTCCTTGCCTTGTCCTTCTTGTCCCCTAAAAACTCAGCCTCAATCCTCTGAATATCAGTGGATGCCGATGGATTTACCTCCACATCAACCTTCTTGGTCCTAGGCACCCCAACTCTCTTACACAAAGTAGTAATGAGGCTAGGAAATGGTATGAGGTATGAACTTGGTTCGCCCTTGTGAGATGTTTTGGGGCGATGATTGTGCCAAGGTTTAGTCGTTGATGATCCATAATACTCCCAACTAATGATGCCTTGGCCTGTTGAAGTACTGATTCATTTTGTGATGGCATCATGTTTCTTCTAATAAACTCGAAACAAAATCTCACCGAGATGTTCATTTCCTTCTTTTCAATGATGGCTCCTTCCTCTAACCACGAGGGAGTAGGAATCCTAATTATAAGAGCAACCCGAACTTTCATATCTTCAAATAAAACATCCTTGATATCAGTTTGACTGCATGAGACTAACATAACCCTAATCTCCACAACATTAAGAGTTTTAAGCACTGACTTTACCTTGCTTTTGTTCTGTAGAATGGCCTTGTCAAAGAACTCATGGACCAAGGTAGGAAAATATAGGTCCCTAGGTTTAGCGAATATTTAGAAGTTGTGGATCTTAAGAGTTTCCCAAACCTTTGGGTATCTGTCAATCACACCATCAATTGATAACTACTTCTCTTCTAGTATTGTTCTCTGCCCCTTTGCCCTGAGTCTGTTTAAGTTTCATCAGGCTATTTTTTCTCGAATCCTTTGAGATGTTAGGAGAAAAGGATCATGAATAGCCTTATACTTGGCCTTTCTTTGATACATTTTTATACTTGGCTCCAAAGTAGGCCTCTTAGAAGTCTTGGGTCCCTCTTCCTCACCTTTCAAATTAGTCTAAGTTACATAGAAGGATCCCTCCTCATCACTGTTGGCCTCTTGATGCTCAACTACCTTTCTTTTACCTTTCCCTTGATCCTTCCTTTGAGGTCTTTGAGATCTTCATTCTGCTCTTTCGGGATCTATAACAACACCCCTAGCTGCTCTAGATCCACCTCGAGTGGCAGGCTCCTTAGGTTTGCCTAAATATGCATAATAAGCTCCAAACATTGTGTGAGTAGCAATTGTAAAACAATTAGGTGCAATAGGTAAATATAAAAGAATCATTCAAGGTAGACTGGACTATTTGAACATAGAACATGTTCAGTGAGTTGCTGAATTGATTCAGTAGTCAAATAGACCATCACCCTTTTGTACAATTTTTAGACTTTAGGCTACTGCTACTTTCGGTGATGCTTATGTACACTTGATGATACACTGAGTTGCTTCGGCAATGGACAATTACATTACCAAAAGTTGTTGCATTCAAACATGAAGATCAGTCAAATAAGTCGATACATACGACAATGAGGTGCATCTCCAAGTTCACTTAGGCGGTCAAAACGATCATTGCCAAAGGTGACTGGCATGACCATTCATCCATTCACTCAGAATTCAATAATTTTACACCAAGAACATGGATGAGAGTCACACACCAACCTATAATCAAAAATTAATCCATGCTCATCTATCTATTTTCACAATCACGGTCTTCATGGCTATAAAACTCAATCAAATGACTATTTACCCTTAACAATAACATCACCTAATCTATCATTGGGCAAGTTCACTTCACTCAAAAGAGTTTCAGAGGTACTTGGACTTTAACCATAGCCCATAAGAACAATCAATTCAATCAAGCTAGCATTTTCATTCAAGCATTATCATGATCATGGTACTATCTTGTCACGATCCAAGCGTAGGGTTGAGATGTGACATGGCAAATGGGGAACCTGAAGGAGCCCCAAACAAGCCTCTTAGCATATCAATCACACATTCTTGGTCGCGAAAACATAATAACAACAATATGGGATATAAATAAGGGAAACGATACTAAGGGAAGTCTTTGATAATCATAAAATACTCAAGAGTCAAGCTCATAGCATAAGTACATCAATTGTTCCAACAACACCTCTAATATATATTAGAACAGGGGAAAAGATACTTTCCGGGCTCACCCTCATATTATCAAGTATTCAAAATAAAGAGATATCAAATAGTAATATTAGCATAGTAAGTGTCCCCCGACTTGAGGACTCCACAAAACTTATCTTTCAAAATGCCAAACAAGCCACGTAGAGGATGATCGAGGGGTGCTCCGATTACCATGTAGGCATAGAGTATGCTTTAGATGTTTGAATATACGATGTACATAAGATGCAATGAAATAAGACATAAAAAATAAAAAGACCCCAAAAAGTCCTCGAAAATGTGCCTCAGAAGTGCTCGAAATCTTGTTTTCCGTATATCTAAAAATTCATTTGAAATATCAAAAATCCACCTTCATATTCTTGTTCAGGGGGTCCAAATTAGTATGACAAATGTCTAACCTAGAATTTAAAGAAAAGGAATTGAATTATGAAATTTGCACTTGCTGCAATTTCTAGAAGCGATCTGCGACCTCTCCGCGATGCGGAGAGGTGTTTTCCTGCATTATCGTTTCCTATTCACCTAGATTTTTCTAAGTGTTAGAACTAAGTTTTCCCAAATGTATTTTCACCTATACTTAGCCTTATTTCACCCTCATATCACCCAAAAACATTCCCCAATATTTTCCCAAACACTTAGACTCATTTCTAACCCTAAATTCATGTTCCAAACTTAAAGACAATCTCAAGGATTTCTTCAAGGATCTCACCTAAGCTTCAAATCTCCATTAAAGTCTTCTTTAGGAACTTCACAAAAGCTAAGGTATGTGGTGTTGAACCATTGGTTCCTGCCACCCATGGTGCCTACACCCTCTCTTACTTAATAATGCATGATTTAAAGTTAATTTTACATGTGGGTTTGAATATTGATAAATTTACTGCACAATGATTTTAATACATGAATGTATGCTTGTTTAAGCATGTTTTGAGCTTCAAATCTTAGATCTAATGTTGGTTTTGATAGTTAGGGTTTTATTTAGGAGATTCGAAAATTTGAGAAGAGAATATCATCTTTGAATATTCTCTCAAGGGAACTTTTAGGATTTTAGCTTAGTTCATCATTTTTTTCTTGGAAAACCATATTTTGGGGATTACAAATCTTGTTTTGTGCTTATTATCAATCTATCAAGCTTGTGCTTTGTAACTGTGGTGTCTTCAATCTTCATTTCTTTGGGTAAAATTATCAATCGTGTCTTTTATTTGCATTTTTGTTGGTTTAGCCTTAGCCATAGTAGCTAAGCACCCACAATTGGGGTTGTGGGAACCATGGTTATATGACTTGAGATAATCTAGGTTTATTACATTTCTATGATTGGGGTTTGGCTTATATTGTCTATTTTCCTTCATTATAATTGTTGTTTGGTGGTCGCCAACACCAAACCCCGCCTACTATCACGATCCCGACCAAGGTAGTGACGAATAGGAAAGGGAAGTAGATGACAGAATTTGATTGATGTGTTCTCATCTAATCAACCAAACCTAACCAAGGGGAGGTGCACTAGGGAAATAGGTAATGGTTAGTTGGCACGCCATGGTAGCCGACCAAGACATGGTGAAATTTGACCTTCACCTTCACAAGAGGGCTGGAAGAACCTAAGTTACCGTCCTGCATGCGAATCTCCAATTGTAGTTATGTTACCTAGGTTAATCGAGTCAACCAACCATTAGGAACAAAATTCCTAAGTTGTCCTTAAAATTGAGTGTTTTTTCGTATTGTAGTATAGTGTTTATTTTATTTTGTTCTTGAATCACAAAAAATTCCCCCATTTAGAGATTTTAGTTATCGATACTCGAAATGATTGATAGTGAATTCTTGCAGTCAAACCCTATATTCCCTGTGGATTTGACCCTAACCTTTGGTTAGGTTAATTGCTGGCAGCGATCACTTTCTTATTAGAGCATGAGCATCATCAAATGCTATGGAGAAGGTAAGGTTGAAAACATCCCAAATTCACCAAAAGTCCTATGCCGATGTGAGGAGAAGGGAGCTTGAATTTAAAGTTGGTGGTTGGGTTTATTTGAAGATGTCACTCATGAAGGGTGTGGTTTATTTTGGTAGGAAGGATAAATTAAGTCCAAGATTTGTGGCTCCACATAGGGTGATGAGGAAGCTTTGTAAGGAGGCCTATGAGTTAGAGTAGCCTAGTGAAATGGAATTGGTTCATCCGGTATTCAATGGTCTTTGTTAAGGAAGTGTGTGGGTGATCTGAATGCCATTGTCCCAATTGATGTTGTGGGTGTGGTTGAAGACAACTTGATATATGAAGTGGTTCTAGTAGAGATCTTGGATAGACAAGTGAAAAGGTTATGGAACAAGGATGTCGCTTTTGTTAAGGTCCTTTAGAGAAATCAACAAGTCGAAAGTGCTACATGGGAGGCTGAAGCAGATATGCAAAAATGATACCCCTATCTTTTCCATTCTACTCAAGCCTAATATACTAATTCTAAGCCTTCTATGTGATTTCATGTCTCATGCTTCAGCCCCTATGTCATTTGCATGTATTCATGTTTATATTGACAAAGTTCATAGTGATTTTTACACTTATGTTGAGATTATGAAATTGGTGTTTTAAGTGTGTTGATGCTTTCCTATTGGGGCTGATTTATTCATAATTACTCTTCTTATGTACTTTCCTTTGACATTTGGGGACAAGTGTTCCCAAGGGCGAGATATTGAAATAACCCCAAAAAGTGCCCGAAAAATGCCTCGAAAGTTCCTGGGATCGTATTTTTCATATATCTCAAAATTCATGCGTGATATCAAAAATTTGACTTCATATTCTTGATCTGGGGGTCAAATTGAGTGGGCAATGGTTCTAAACCCAATTTTAGAGTAAATGAATCGTAATTTCATTTTTCGAAATCATAAATTCCAATAAGGTTTTCGTGCCCAAGGCGCGACATGCCAAGGGTGTGCCTCAGTACCTTTTGTGTGCAGTTTCTCTTGTTCAGTCCAAGACTTTTTGGTCTTTGGCCTAAGTTCTCCCATGCATGAAAATACCTATACTTAGCTATGTTTCACCCTCATATCGTACTAAACATTCCCCAATACTCACTCGAATACTTAGACAAATATTTCACCCCAAATTTCAAGTCCCAAAACTCATCCAAATTTTAAGAATTTCATTCAAGCTTCAAGTCTCCATTCCCAATCTTCATTGAGAATTCTCCAAAGATAAGGTTTGTGGGTTCAACCATTGGGTTCTTTCTCCCATGGTGCCTAAGCTCCCGTTTACCTAAATTGCATAATTTCACGTCGATTTACTTATAGGTCTTATTTATTATGAATTAGACTATGAACTATGTTGGGTTTCATTGAACTGTGACTGTTTTAGCATGTTTTGAACTATGAATCTAAGATCCATTGTGGGATTTGATGAAGGGTGTTCATTTATATTGCTTGAGGGTTTTACCAAGTATTGATGGATGGTTTTAGATTGAATTTTCTTGCATGATTTCATCACTAAATTATATGGTTTTACACTAGCACTACACATCCGCCAATTGTTTGATAAAATGTCCGCTTATGATTTCTTGAGGAATTGAAGGTCCAATGCATGTATCATAAGTTGAACTACTTTATGATTATTAAAGAAATGTATGTATATAATATTCTCCTATATCGTGTTGGGAATGGACTATGCCTTACTCGGGGGTTTATGAGCCCGGCTAACCAAGTCGAGGGGTTTGTACCTTGACAACCAATTGAGGGGTTTGTACCTTGATAACTGGGTTGAGAGATTGGTACTTCAATTACCAGGGATGGTAGGGTGAGACAATCAGCTAACCAATTGAGAGGTTGGTACCTCAATCACCATGGGTAGTAGGGTGAGACGATCCACCAACCAATTGAGGGGTTAGTACCTCAATAGACTATGAATTCTATAATGATGGTCTCCTCTTGCACATGTATTATGTTCTATGTAAGTATGATTTACTTAAACCATCTTCCATGCATGCATATTACTACATGCTAATTCATTGCCTATGTTATGCATTTCGACTATGTTGCTTATCTCTTGTTGCATTGCATCCTACATAGTACATTCAAAAGTACTAATGCATACTCTATGCCTACATGATGTCACCATGTAGGAACCGGACCCCCACTTGAGCATCTTCCTCCACATGGCTAGTACGATTTCTCTCAAGCTAGTTGGTTAGTGCTCGATTCCATGGACAATGTCTATGATCTCATTCTATGTACTAAAACTATCTTTCTTTTATGTATGTATTGACTATGAAGGTGAGCCCGGTTACTTGTCTTGGCCCCCGTTCCTATCTAAGTTTTAGAGGTGTTGTTGGACATGTTATGTATTGAGCCTTGGCTCTTGTTTTGATGTTTATGTAATGAAAGTTCCCCTTTAGCCCCTTTTCCCTTATTTCTAATCTAATTATGTTGTTTAATTGCTTCTATGACCAATAATGTGTAATGATATGTTAAGAGGCTTACTTGGAGTCCCTTCGGGTTCCCCATTCGCCATGTCACATCTAGGCCCTATGCTTGGGTCCTGATAGAAAAAATATGAGGAAAAAAAACGCAATGTAAATCAACCCACCAGCATATAGTAAAACTCTCATGTAAGATACCTTGACATCCATCATCAAATCACATAATGGATCATAATTTCGTAGCTCAAAACATGCATAGTCTCAATAGACAAAAGCAATTCATAGTATTAGCTTGAAATAGACAAACATGCATATTCAATCGATGTTTCATAAACCCCCAACATAATTTGTAATCAGCATCCATAATAAAAGATACTCATAGAAGATACAACTTGAAAACATGTTATTTTCATAAAAAGGGAGATTGGGCTTCATGGTGAAAGGACCCAATGGATGAAACCCACATACCTCAAACATGGGTTTTCTTGATTTAGTCTTGAAGGAGACTTGAAGATTGAATGGAGTTCTTGAGATCCGAAATTAAGCTTGGGACACTTGAATTTAGATGAAATATTTGGTTAACTCTTGGAGAGGATGTTGAGAGGGTCTTGAGTGATATAGAGTTGAAAAATGGCTAAGTATAGGTGTTTCACGCATAAGTGAGCATGGGGCCATGAACCCAATGCCTTTGGGCCGAAATAGAAAATCAGGGGAAAACTGTACTGGTCCTCGTCACTGGCGCAATGCGGACCCATTGCAAATAGCATTCCAATACTGATCACGCCCCTGGTGTGTTGTGACCAGGGCGCGCATGGCTTCACAAATTCGAATTTTTGCAAAAGTTATTTTTTGCTACGAGTCCTCTAAAATTGGGGTTATACCCATTCCCCACTCAATTTTTTCTCCTAATCAAGAATATGAAGTCGAATTTTCAATATTACATATGGATTTTGAGATATATGGAAATAACAATTATAGGCATTTTCAAAGGACATTTTTGGGGCCTTTTTGGGGCATTTCATATCTTAAGTGAAAGCATTCAAACAAAGTGAGAACTGTGAGATTGAAAAAATACCCACAAACATTCCACAATGGGGCAACAAATTCATTCATTTATAAACCTAGCCAAATCACTGGCACCACCAATTCAACATATTTATAGAGAATCAAAACCCGTAATAAATCACTCATACATGCAATATGGGGTTTTAGCATCACCATAAAGGTCTACCCACACAATTTCCAATAAGATTTTAAGCAATAAAGCAAGATTAACTCATTCATAAACCCCGATCAATTTTTTTTATCAATGGCATTCTTCGAAAAGAACTAAAACAAGGACCAAAACATACCTCTTCAATGGTGTGAAACAATGAGAATTCCTTAAGATGCTATGGAGATGAATATCATCAACTTCTTTATGAAAATTTTCTAAGAAAAATCTAAACGGTAGTGTTGGCATGTGGAAGGAGTGAAAAGGAGGAAAGCTGAAAAGTGAAGGGACCGAGGCATTTGAAAGGCCTTAAGTAGGTCGGTGAGTTGTGCATGTTCGCCGATACCAAAAAACACTGCCTAATAGATTCGGTGGTGTGGCAAGTATGATAGGGACTACCTTTTCGAATAGTAGGTAAACCATTCTTTCATTCTTGAAGGGCTACAAAAAATTGACCATCCCACATTGCTTTCGGTGATTTATCGAGTTACCACTGACTCCACGAAATTTGACAGCATCTCAGGAGCCATCAAATAACTCAAAAGATAGTCACAAAAATGGTCAGCGTTTCGACTCAACGTACGCTGATTGGTTGCCTTGATTGCCCTCTCTGCTCTCCACTCTAGTTTTTTCCTTTTTCAATCCTGCACAAATCAACACCTATTATTTTAGGATAAAATAAGTAACTACTCACCTTAGGTTGCCTCCCAAGTAGATCCTTAGTTAACATCGTGGCATGACACAGTTCCTCCTTTTCATCAAGTTACTGCAGATTTGGTTCATCACTGACAACACTTTAGGATTATATATTGGCTTCATTTTTTGCATATATTTTATACTACTTTCTCATTATTCACTCTGAACTTAAGGTCTCCACTCTCTACGTCCATAATCGTTCTTTCGATGGCTAAGAATAGCCTACCTGAGATAATGGGTACATCGGTATCCACCTCACAATCTAGATCCACAAAATCGACTAGAAGAATGAAGTTGTCCACCTTCACCAACACATCATGTAAAACCCCAACCGGACATTTGATTGATCGATCAGTCATAAGTAGTTGCATTGCCATTGGTGATAAGGTCTCCAATCCCAATTCTTCAAATATGGATAGGGGTGTGTGGTTTATACTCGCTCCCAAGTCACATAGTGCTTTATTGAACTTCGAAGCTCCAATAGTGCATGGAATAATGAATGCACCTGTGTCTTCTTTCTTCATTACCAACTTTTGTGTTAAGATTGCACTATAATTATGGACACCTCAATCATCTCACACTCAACAGCTTGCTTCTTTGTGATGAACTCCTTCATGAATCTAGCATAACTTGGCATCTGGATCAATGCTTCCACAAGTGGAACATTTATCGATATTAAGTTGAACATAAAGAGGAATTTTTAAAACTTTAAAGCCTCCTGTTTCTTCTTCAGTATCTGAGGAAAAGGAGGATCAATCTTGACTTGAGGTACTTTCAACCTCACAGCTAGAC
>JAOTQR010113356.1:0-25471 GCA_025774065.1 Solanum ossicruentum | reverse complement strand
ATGTATATATATATATATAAATTCCTTTCATCATTATATACATACATTTCTTTCATCATCATACAGTCATTCAACTCATAAAACATTCATTTAACCTTATATTCCTCATGAATCCATAAGTGGACATTTTATCAAACACTTGGCGGATGTGTAGTGCTGGTGCAAAACCATGCAATTGAAGAGTGAAATCATGCTGTAGAATCTAATATAAAACCATAAATAGATACGTGGTAACACCCTCAAGAAATATACATCGAAATCCTTTATCAAATCTCACAATAGTTCTTAGATTCATGCCTAAAACATAGTAAACAGTCATAATTTCATAAACCCCAGCATGATGTGCAATGAATTTCATAATATCTAAGACCCATGACTAACTCAACTTTAAATCATCCAAATTTTAAGAAAAGGAAGCTTGGGTATCATGGGTGAAAGAAACCCATATACCTTAGCTTTGGAGATTAACTTGATGAATATTGGAGATGGAGACTTGAAGCTTGAATGAGAACCTTTAAATTCGGATGAATTTTGTGAGTTGAGTTTCAGAGTAAAATATTGGCTATGTTTGAGTAAGTATTTGGGAATGTTTAGAATGATTTGAGGGTGAAAAATGACTAAGTATAGGTAGTTTCATATTTGTGAACGCTTAGTCCCCAGATGACTTTGTCTTGGACCGAACTAGAAAAACACTCAACAAACATACACGTCAGCACGCCTTGCCCATGTTGCACCAAGGGCGCGCATAGCTCATTGGAATTCGTATTTTAAAAATTTAAAATTACTATACATTTGCTCTTAAATCAAGGTTAGACCCATTCTCTATCAATTTGACCCCCTGAACAAGAATATGAAGTAGAATTTTCAATATCACACACGGATTTTGAGATATATGGAAATTAGAATTTCGGACACTTCGTAGGCACTTTTTCGGGCACTTTTTGTGGTTGTTTCAAAGTACACCCACCTCCTTACTGAAGAGATTGTGTCTTCAGGTAAGGATACTTAAGGACTTCTACAGATGAGACCATGTCGTAAGGTAGAGTCAATCATGATCTTATGGAAAGGATTGTATCGTAAGGTAAGAGGTATATCATACTACTTTCCAAAGGACTATGTCGTACAGTAGGGGTATCAGCAACACTCTCCAAAAGGGCTATATCGTAAGGTGAGTGGGTAACTATTTGGACATGCTATAGTATATTTATGTAAGGGTTGAACATACTTATACTCCACATTGATTTTACATTTCTTGATTATGACTAAGCATGTGTTTGCTTCAATCATTTATCATGCATGCCATATTGATATTTTACTATCACTTACTTATGCTTACGTATTTTGTCTACGTTGCCTACCTCTTGTTGCATTGCATCCTACATACTTAGTACATTCAAACGTGCTAACGCATACTCTATACCTACAAGATATCACCAAGTAGGAACCGAAGCTCATATTGATTCTCCTCCACATCACTAGATGGATTCTTCAAGTTAGCTTTTGGTGAGTCCTCATGTCCGGGGATATTATGTATCTTCTCTCATCCTTATATTTAGACTATATCTTGTCTATTTAGATTATCTATTGTTATTACTATGAAGGTGAGCTCGGGAGCTTATCTTGGGCCCTCACTAAGTTCTATGTTTAGAGGTATTGTTGGACAAGTATGTAATGATGCTATAAGATTGATTCTCTTTGACTTTCTTGATGTTTTATGAAATGAAGGTTTTCCCTTAGTCCCTATGCCCTCATTTCTACTATTTTATTATTGTTTAAATTGCTTTTGCGACCAATAATGTGTAACGATATGTTAAGAGGCTTACTTGGGGTTCATTCAAGTTCCCTATGCATCATGTCACATCTACACCCTAGTTTAGATTGTTAGAAACTTGCTATCAGAGCACTAGGTTGTTAACGGTCCTCGGCATCCTACATACTGCATCGATTAGAGTCTTATTCATGGTTATGTTGTGCACCACAACTATGAGTAAGAGGCTATGAGATGTTTTAGGAAATGTTTTCCTTCTCCTTACTCAATGTCATGCTATAGAAGTTAAGGTAAGGTTTCCCCTTAACGATTGTTCTTTGCTATGCTTGATCATGCCTATCCCAAAAGGAAGAAGAGCTTGTATACCCGAGGGATAACTGGCCTACCCCGTTTCTTAGGCTTCTCAAGGTGGAGGGGCTGAAGAGGTTGAGTTTTGAAATTCTATAACCATGTTGGCTCGTTCCATTACTAATCAAATCAACTAAGGGGCCCAAGCCAGTTATGCTCCTACTCCGGCCTCTAGCTTGAGGAAATTTACAAGGATGAACCCACAGGAGTTCCACGGGTCTAAGGTGGATGAGGACCCTCAAGAATTCATAGATGAGATGTATAAGGTGCTATCCATCATGGGTGTAAGTTTGGAGGAAAAGTCAGATCTAGCGACTTATCAACTAAAAGGTGTAGCTCAAATTTGGTTTATGCAATAGAAGGTGGAGAGAGGAAGCCATGACACTATTCCTTGAAAGGAGTTCAAAGCCACCTTCCTCAATAGGTTCTCCTCTATTGAGTTGAGAGAGGCTAAAATGATGGAGTTCATGAACCTTAAGCAAGATTCCATGAGAGTGAGGGAATATGCTCTCAAGTTCAACAAGCTTTCCAAGTATGCTCCACATTTGATGGCCTACCCTAGGTCAAGGATGACCAAGTTTGTGATGGAGGTATCTGATTTGGCTAATGAAGAGTGTTATACCACGATGCTTATAAGAGATATGGATTTTTCTTGACTCATGTCCTTTGCTGAACAACTTTAAGGGGAGAAACATAGGAAAAAGAGAAGTGGGGAGTGCAAAAGGGCTCAATTTGAGGGTGACCAGTTTCAAAAAGATTTTTAGTTTTAAGGAAAAGTGTTCTCTAGTGCTCCAAACAAAAGGTTTCCAAGGAATGGGTATCTAACCCAAGGCTCCAAGAAGGTGGTTAGAGGGAGGCTCATCCTAGATGCCCAAAATATGGGAGGAAACATGGTGGCATATGTTGGAGGAACACGGGAGCATTCTTTGGGTGTTATGAGGTGGGCCACAAAATTTTGGACTATCTATATGCTCAAAATAAGGGCAAAAGTAGTGACATTGATCAAACGGGTGCTTCAAGACGTAATTGGTTCTATGCTCTGCAAAGGAGGCATGAAGGGGATGAGGTGCCTGATGATGCAACCAGTATGTTAAAGGTTCTCGTGATTTTTGTTGTGCATGGTTTGATAGTTCCGGCAGTCGCTATTTCTTTCGTTGTTCCTTTTATTGCTAGTAAGATTCATGTGTGTCCTGAATAGTTATGTGAGCCTGTTGTGGCTAGAAGTCTATAAAGGTTACCCCATGTTCTTGTTGCATAATGTCTTTTATTGTTATCTTAGTTGAATTTGGTTTGATGGGTTGGAGGTGTTAAGGTGATTTGGCTACTTGCATGTCATGCTTCCAATGAGTGTAGGACCCGTAAGGTTGTAATATCATGGTTATGGATGGACGATCTACTTGGTCAACTACAATTTGCTAGTAGCTTTTGTAAGATTGATCATCAGTTTGGGATATGTCCCCAAGTGAGGATGAGGGTAGGTGATATCCCCAAGTGTTTTTTCGAATTAGGAGTGAGCATTTTGAATCTTGCTAGAGTTGATGGGCTGACATATGCACCGGCTATGTTTATGGATTTCATGAATAAGGTCTTAAAACCCTACCTTAGCTTGTTTGTGGTGGTCTCTAGTGATGGAGCATTAACTTATTTAAAGCTAGTGAATCATTTGGGGATAGTGTTACAAATCTTGGGGTATAAGAAGTTGTTTGCTAAACATGATAAGTGTGACTTGTGGGTAACGATAAGGTGGGTAGAGCTCCTTAAGGATTATGATATGAGTGTGCATTATCACCACGGTAAGGTTAATATTATGTTCGAGGGGTGTCTATAGGTAGCCTAGCATATGTTGATGATGGTGGCAAATAAGTGTTTAGGGAGGTCCAATTGTTGGTTAAATTAGGAGTTAGGTAGGAAGAGGTTGACTATGGTGGTGTGGTGGTGTCTAATGGTTCTTAATCTTCATTGGTTGAGGAGGTGAAGGCTTTGGTGAGAGATGATAAGATGGAGGTTTTCTCCCAAGGGGACATGGTGTCATTAGATACTAAGGCAGGCCATGTGTTCTTGTTGATGATTCGATTCACTTCGAAATCCCACCCATGGAGGGTGTGGTCGGGATTGGCAAGAAAGGGGATTGCGTTCATGGTTTTTGAGTTCTTATAGAGTGTAGAGGAGGATTGGTGAGGTTGCATACAAGTTGGATTTGCCTATGGGCATGGTGATGGTTCGTCCGGTTCTTCATGCTAGTAGGTTGAGAGGATATTAGTGACACTAGTGCTATAGAACTCTTTGAATTTATTTGTGTTTTGGATGATAACTTGTCTTAGCAGAAGGTACCGGTGGAGGTATTTTTTGGAAGGGTGAAAAAGTTGATTAATAAGGGTGTAGTGTTTATCAAGGCCCTTTGGAAGAATCGTCAAGTCGAAAGTGTCTCTCAGAAGCCGAAGTGGGCATGGAAAAGAAATATCCATACCTTCTTCATTCTATTCAAGTTTATGATAACACGTCAAGTCCTTTTCTTTATGGTTACAAATCTTATATTTCAGCCCCTGTGTTTGAAACGACTCCAAAAAGTTCCCAAAAACGTTCCTTGAAAGTAACCGAAAACTTTTTTTCCATATATCTAAAAATCCATTTGGAATTTCAAAAACCCGACTTCATATTCTTGTTGAGGGGATCCAAATTAGGGTGACAAGGGTCTAACCTCAAATTTAAAGCATAGGAATTGAATTATGAAATTTGCACTTGGTGCAATTTCTAGAGACGATCCGCGATCTCTCTGCGACGCGGAGAGGTTGTTTTTCTGCACTGTCTTTTCCTAGTTCACCCAGATTTTTCTAAGTGTTGGACCTAAGTTTTCCCAAACGTATTTTTACCTATACTTAGGCTTATTTTACCCTCATATCACCCCAAAATATTCCCCAATGTTTCCCCAAACACTTAGACTCATTTTCAACCCTAAATTCTAGTCCCAAACTCAAGGCCAATCTCAAGGATTTCTTTAAGGATCTCACCCAAGCTTCAAATCTCCATTAAAGTCTTCTTCAAGAATATCACAAAAGCTAAGGTATGTGGTGTTGAGCCATTAGGTCCTTACATCCATGGTGCCTAAATCCTCATTTACTTAATAATGCATAATTTAAAGTTGATTTTACATGTGGGTCTTGAATATTGAGAAATTTACTTTGCAGTGATTTTAATATATGAAAGTGCGGTTGTTTAAGCATGTTTTGAGCTTCAAATCTTGGATATAATGTTGGAATTAATGAGGGGTTTTGATATGAATGTCTTGAGGGTGTTGCAAGGTGTTGATTAAAAGTTTTGCCACTGATTTTCCTGCATGATTTCATCACTAAATTGCATGCTCTTTTACCCCTATTATACACACCCAAGGTGTTTGATAAAAAGTTCGGTTATGGTTTCTTGAGTAATTGAAGCTCCAAAGCATAAGACATGATATGAATGATGTTATGATGATTAAATAAGCTTATGTATATGTTTATTCCTACATGAGATATTGCAAACAAAACAATAACATTACCCCATGCCTCAAAGGCTTCCGTCCATTGCGGGGTTAGGCGGGTCGGATGTACCCAACCTGACCCCTATGTTTAAAAAATAGCGCGACTGTTTTCGGATGACCCATGATGAGCGGCGAAAGTTGCATTGACTTACTGCTACTTCACAATTGAAAGAAGCGCAGATAATTTGAAGAGCCATTTTGCTTTATTCCATCATACGCCAAAGCCAAAAAATAGTGAATCTTTAGCTCCATCCAATAGTGAGATATTACATTAGAGCCTATGATGAATTTTATATAAAGTGTTGCACAGACCATGCCCGATCCGGGGGGAAAAGAGCATGGGTAACCATGCGAGGGGTTTGTACTTTGTCATCATGAATGTTTGGGGTGTGATCATCATCAAACATGCGAGGGGTTAATACCTCGTCACCATGGATGTTGGGTGCGACCACAATCAACCTTGTGAGGGGTTTATACTTCGTCACCATAGATGGCGGGGTGCAACCACCATCAACCTCCAAGGGGTTTATACTTGGAGAGCTTGCTTGGTCTCATTCTTCACATATGATATTCTATATGAACATGATATACTTAAGTATGATTTACTTATGCATTGATCATACATGCCATCTTGCTATAACATGCCTATTGTCTATCATCTTGCATTTTGGATCATAATGCCTATCTCTTGTTGCATTGTATCCTACATACTTAGTACATTTAAATGTACTAATGTATACTCTAGCCTACATGACATTACCACGTAGGAACTGGTGCTCGAGTTGATCATCCTCCTACTCCACGTGGTTAGGCGGTGCTATTCCAAGTTGTGGGTGAGTCCTCCACTTCGGGAACTTTGGTTTATGTATTTTCTCTATTATCAATGTATTGATACACTATTTTGTGTTATCTTTGACTATGAGGGTGATCCATGTTACTTTGTCTTGGTCCCCACTCTTTCTATGTTTTAGTGGTATATGTTGGATAAGGTGTGCACTATGATTGAGCTCGACTCTTGACTTTTGACTTCAATGATTATGCAAGTTTCTACCTTAGTTCTGTTGCCCTTACTTTTATTTGTATATGTCGTTTGTATGCTTCCGCAACCAAGGATGTTTGACAATATGTTGTGAGGCTTTTTTGGGGTCCCTTCGGGTTCTCCATTCACCGTGTCACGTCAAGGCCCTAGGCTTAGGTTGTGACAATGTCATTTGCATGCATTCATGTTTATGTTGACAAGTTCATGGTGATTTTGACACTTATGTTGGGATTTTGAAAATTGTGTTTTAAATGAGTTATTGTATTCTTGTTGGGGATGATTTCCTCATGATTACTCTTCTTATGCACGTTTCTTTGACATTCGGGGACAAATGTTCCCAAGGGTGAGATATTGAAACGACACCAAAAAGAGCCCGAAAATATGCCTCGGAAGTGCCTAGAATCGTAATTTCCATATATCTCAAAATCCATGCATGATATATAAACTTTGAATACATATTCTTGTTTAGGGGTAAAATTGAGTGGGAATTGGGTCTAATGCCGACTTTAGAGCAACTATATCAAAATTCGAAAATACAAAGTGAGTGAATTCCAGTGAGCAAGCGCACCTTAGGCGCGACGCGCCAGGGGCACGAAGGGACTATTTTTTTTGCCAGTTTTCTTGTTCCAGTCCAAGGCCTTTGGGTCTTGGGCCGAGGCCTCCCCATGCGTAAAAATACCTATACTTAGCCATATTTCACCTTCATATTAGACAAGACATTCTCGAATATTCTCTCAAACACTTAGACAAATATTTCACCCCAAATTTCAAGTCCCAAAACTCATCCAAATATTAAGGATTTCACTCAACCTTCAAGTCTCCATTTGCAATCTTCATCAAGGATTCTCCAAAGTCAAGGTATATGGGTTTCAACCATTGGATCCTTTCACCCATGGTGCCCATGCATTCTTTTTAGTCATGTTTCTAAGTTGATTTAATTATGGGTCTTACACATTAGGAATTTGAGTATAAATAATGTTGGGGTTTTATAAAAGTGTGATCATTTATGAATGTTTTGGGTTATGAAACTACAATCTATTTTGATATTTGAGGAAGGATTTTAATGGATATTTTTTAAGGGTATTACAAAGTGTTGGTGGGTTGATTTACTTCAAGTTTTCTTGCAGGATTTCACATGCACTGCATGGTTTTACACTAGCATTGCACACCCACTAAATGTTTGATAAAATGTGTTATTAAAGATTCATCAGTTATTGATGATCTATTGTATGTCTTATGAGTCAAGTGACTTATGGTGATGAAAGGAATGTATATATGTGTGTTTAAATCATGTAAATCACCTAAGGCATTGTTAGTGAATTGTTGGGCTCTCATGTTTGTTGCATTCTTAGGAAAAATGAGGAGCTCTTTCTTGATACTTGAATGTTATGGTTCAATGAGCTAATAGGTACCCCTAACTAAAAGATTTACCGTATGGTACAAATAATCTACCAAAAAGAGGCATACCGTAAGGTAGATTAACTCATGGTGCCTACTTAAAAAGATTGTATCGTAAGGTAGGGACAAGCAACCAAAAATGTCATATCGTAAGGTAGAATGACTCATGGTTCCGACTTAAAAGATTATATTGTAACATAGGGACAACCTAAAAAAATAGACATGTCCTAAGGTAGGATCTCTCTTGTTGATAAGATCATATTGTAGGGTAAGTACACCACCTATTTACAAAAGAGTTATGTCATCAGTAAGGATACTTAAGGACTTTTACCGATGAGGCCATGCCGTAAGGTAGAGTCAATCATTACTTTTATCGAAAGGATTGTATCATAAGGTAAGAGGCATCTCATACTACCTACACAAAGGACTATGTTATAGTGTAGGGGTATCGGCAACACTCTCCGAAAAGGGCTATATCGTAAGGTGAGTGGGTAACCACTTGGCCATTCTCAAGCATGTTCATGTAAGGGTTGAGAACATTTATACTCCACATTGTGTTTACATTTCTTGATTATGTCTAAGCATGTTTTACTTCAAGCACTGATCATGCATGCCATATTGATATTATACTATCATTGTTATGCTTATGTATTTTGACTATGTTTCCTATCTCTTATCCCATTGCATCCTACATACTTAGTACATTCAAATATACTAACGCATACTTTATGCCTACATGATATCACCATGTAGGAATCGAAGCTCCTATTGATTGTCCACCACGTGGCTTGACAGATTATTCAAGTTAGATTTTGGTGAGTTCTCATGTCCGAAGACAATATCTATCTTCTCTCATGGTTATGTTTAGACTATATCTTGTATAGTTTGATTACCTATTGTCATTATTACGAGGGTAAGCCCAGGTGCTTGTCTTGGCCCCCCTGCTGAATTCTATGTTTAGTGGTGTTGCTGGACAATTATGTAATGATTCTATAACCTTAACTCTCTTTGACTCTCTTGATGTTTTATGAAATGAAGGTTTTACCTTAGTCCCTATGCCCTTATTTCTACTCTTTATGTATTGTAAATTGCTTTTGCAAATGTGTAATGATATATTAAGAGCCTTGCTTTGGGTTCCCTCAGGTTCCCCATGCACCGTGTCATATTTAGGCCCTAGATTGGGTCGTGACACTATGATGATAGAATTCATGAATATAAAGCAAGAGGGCATGAGTGTGAGAGAGTATGCCCTCTAGTTCACCAAGTTGTCCAAATTAGCTCCTTCACTAGTAGCCGACTCCAGGGCTCGCATGAAAAAATTCACTTTAAGTATGTTTGACTTGGTAAAGATGGAATGCAAGACTGCATGGTCATTAAGTAAAAGGATATGTCTAGACTTATGACCTTTGTTGAACAAGTAGAGAGTGAGAAACTCCAAAAGATGAGGATAAAGGAGTCTAAGACGGCTCCTGATAATGGTGAGTTCTCTTATGATAAGTCTAGTGATGGCTGATTCCAACGAGGCCAAGGGTCTTTTAAAGGCACATCTCAAAGGTTTGACAAAGAGAAAGGGGTTAATCCTAAGGCTTAAGGTGGTGTTGGGAAAGGTAGGGGTATTCTTCTTAAGTGCTCTTGGTGTTGAAACAATCATGCGGGAGAATCCTTGAGGGGAACAAATGGTTGCTTTGGTTGTGGAATGATAGGACAAAAGATCGTCAAATGTTCTAATCTTGCTAGTATGGGTAAGGATGGACATCCACAAGGTCAGGTAGCTCAAAAGGAGCAAGCACAACAAGGTGCCCAAGCTCCAAAGGTGGTCCTCATGGAAACTGGTTTTGTGCTCTACATTCTAGCCAAGAGGTTGAGGAGTCTCCTTATATGGTTACCGGTATGTTAAAGGACTTTGACAATGATGTGTTTGATTTTCTTGATCACAGTGCCAACATTTATTTTGTTTCTCCTTATCTTTCCATAAAGTTTGAAGTGTGTCTGGATGTTTTGTTAGAACCTTAATCGGTCTATACACCTGTTAGTGAGTCAATCCTAGCCAAGAAAGTCTATAGAAAATGTTTCGCATCAATCTTACATAATTAATTTCTATGTGATCTTCTTGAGCTTGATATGATCGATTTTGATGTTATTCTAAGGATGGATTAGTTGCATGCATCCTATTCTTCTATTGACTATAGGACTCATAAGGTCACATTCCAAGTTCCCAATGAGCCCATCTTAGAATGGAAAGGAACCAATTCTGTATTCAAAGGGAAGTTTATATTTTATATGAAAGCTATTGAAAATGATTTCCAAAGTTTTTCTATATCATGTTGTCCAAGTCATAGATGTTGAGTCTCATGTCCCTACTCTTGATTCATTCTCCTGATAATTTACCCAAAATTCCTACCTTAAGGGATATTGATTTTGGTATTAATCTCTTATTCGATACCCAACCTATTTCTATACCTCTATATCGAATGGCCTCGACAGAATTGAAAGAACTAAAGGAATAATTGAAGGATTTGCTTGATAAAGGGTTCATAAGCCCTATTGACAGAATGCAGTGCTCCCGTATCATTTGTAAGGAAGAAGAATAGTTCACTTTAGATATGTGTGGATTATTGACAATTTAAAAAAGTGACCATCAAAAATAAATATCCACTTTCAAGGATCGATGACCTATCTAACCAACTGCAAGGTACTTTTCTAAGATTAATCTTCTGTCCAAATATCACCAATTGAGGGTGAAGGAAGATGATTTCCCAAAGATAACATTTAAAACTCGGTATGGTCATCTTAAATTTTTGCTTATGTCACTTGGACTAACAAATGTTCCTACCACTTTCATGGATTTGATGAATAGGATCTTTAAACCGTATTTGGATATGTTTGTGGTGGAATTCATAGATGATATATTGGTTTATTCATAAGATGTGAAGGACCGTTTTAGGATTTTGTTGCTAATGTTGAGCGATAGACAACTCTTTGCCTAGTTTTGCAAGTGCGAATGTTGGCTAAGAGAGGTATCCTTTCTTGGTCCCATCATTTTGCGCAATGGTATTAGGGTTGATCCAAAGAAAATAGAGGCGATCAAGAATTAGCCTAGACCGTGGTCTCCATCTAATATTAGAAATTTTTTGGATTTGGTCAAATATTATAGAGGGTTGGTTAAGGGATTTCCTCTATTACTTATCCTTTAAGAAGGTTAACCCAAAAGAAGGAAAAATTTCAATAGTTCGATGATTTTTAGAAGAGTTTTTAATTTTTTAAGGATAGTCTTATTTCGACTCTGATTTTTAAATCGCCCGAAGGTCTGGATGATTTTGTTGTGTATTGTGATGCCTTACATATTGGATTGAGTTGTGTGTTGATGCAATATGGAAAGGCCATTTCCTATGCTTCAAAGCAATTGAAAGAACATGAAAAGAATTATCCGACACATGATCGTGAGTTGTTGGCTACTTTGTTTGCATTAAAGATTTGGTGATATTATCTCAATCGAGTACATGTCGATATATTCACTGGCCACAAGAGTTTGTAATATGTGTTTAGCCAAAGGAAATTGAATCTAAGACAAAGAAGATGGTTGGTACTTTTGAAGGATTATGACATGAGCATAATGTTTCATCCCGGTAAGGCTAATGTTTTGGCCAATGAATTGAGAAGAATGTCTATGGGCAGCAAAGTTGAGAGTGGAAATTAATAATTGGTCAAAGAATTACATCGTTTAGCTTGTTTGGTGTGAAGCTAAATAGCATGAGCAATGGTAGTGTGTTGATACCAAATGGGGCGAAATCATCTTTACTAGAAAAAGTTAAAGCAAAGGAAGAGATTGATCATACGTTGGTTGAATTAGTGATATTGGTGATTGACAAGAAGATAGAAGTCTTCTCACAAGGGGGAGATGTAACACTATATCACCATGGGTTGTTATGTGTTCCTAATATGGATGGTCTAAGGGAGAAAATACATGATGAAGCTCCTAATTCAGAGTATATTTATATAGGATCTACCAAGATGTATAGTGATTTGAGAGAAGAGTATTAGTTAAATGGCATGAAGAAAAGCATAGCAAGGTGTTTGATGGAATGTGCAAATTGTCAACAAGTGAAAGTAGAACATCAAAGATTCGGTAGTTCGATTCAAGATATCGAGAAACCAACTTGGAATTGGAAGATAGTAAATATGGATTTCATAATGGATTTGCCAAAGACTAGAAAGCAATTTGACTGAATATGGGTGATTGTGGATAGAATTACGAAAATAACCAACTTTTTATTGGTAAAGACTTCTATTGGTACCAAAGACTAAGCTAAGGTTTATGTCCAAGAGTTGCTAAAGCCGTATGGGGTACCATTATCCATTATATCGGACTGAGGTGCACACTTTACTTCACATTTTTGGAAGTCATTCCAAAAAAAGGGTTGGCACGATGGTTAAGCTAACTACCACATTTCATCCTCAAATAGATTGACATGCCAAAAGGACAATACAAACATTCAAAGATATGTTGGGAGCTTGTGTGCTAGATTTCAGAGGAAGTTGGGATGGTCACCTACCACTTATTGAATTTTCTTATAATAACGGCTTTCATTAAAGTATCAGCATGACTCTGTTTGAAGCATTGCATAGTAGAAGGAGTAGAACACTGGTAGAATGGTTTCAAGTTTGGAAAAATATCCATAATTGGACTAGATTTTGTACTTGATGCTATGAAGAAGGTGAAAATCATAAGGGAAAGGTTGAAGTTTTCCCAAAGTCGCCAAAGGTCATATGACGATGTTCAGAGAAGAGAACTAGAGATTGGTGAAGGAGATCCGGTGTATTTAAAGCTTTCCCCAACGAAAAGAGTGATGCATTTTTATATGAAAGGGAAATTAAGTTCTAGATAAGTGGGACCTTATGAGATAGTAAATAAAATTGGGAAAATATCATTTGAACTGGATTTGCCTACGAAATTAGTTATGGCTCATCTAGTGTTTCATGTTTCCATGCTAAGAAAATACTTGGGTGATCCTAATTTTATTATACTATGAAAGACATGGCTATTGAGGAAGATTTAACATATGAAGAAGTACCAATTGAGATTTTGGATTGGAAATTAAAGTAGTTATGGAATAATGATGTTGCATCCATCAAAGTGTTGTGGAGGAACCAACAAGTTGAAAGTGATATTTGGGAGGCTGAGGTGGATATTATGAAATGATACCTTTACCTGTTTCTTTCTATTCAAGCCTAAGGTACTCAATATCATCTATTTCTCTGAAATTCTCACGAATGCCTATCTCTTGTAAAGTTGCATGCATGCATGATAATGAAATTTTTTTGAATGATATTTGATGCACAAGTTTGATGTTTTTAGGAAAATGATGATTAAGTTGCATTTTTGCATATATGCTATGATTATGGTTGTGTTCCTACTCTATTCAGGCTAATTTTGTCTTATTCGAAGTTGAATAATCCCTAAGGGTGAGTTATTATAATACCCCTCATATTGTTAAGCCTAGAAAATTGAAAGATAGGATTTTGTTGACGGTTTGAGCCTACGAGCCTGTCTATGACCCTCAGAAGCAACCATGGGTCGTAGGAAGGTTCATGGAAAATGCACAGTGAAAATGGAAAATTTAGAAATTTATGGGACTTGGCTTATGTGATACTAGACGGACCATATAAGGTGCTACAACCCATCAACAGTTTCGTAGAAAGTAGTCCTAAAGGATCGAAAATTCATCTAAGTCTGGAATCACTCTAAGGAAGGAATTACAACATGTAAATGGAATGATAGGTCATGCTACGTGTTCGTGGACTAGAACATCATTTCTTGTAGCTCAATTTTTGTGACATGCAGTTCCATGAGCCAAGGTACAGACTAAAGGTCCCTCCACGACCCATAGGAGAGGTTTCGTGGATGGCACCAATAATTCTTAATGAAGGTTTTTTTTTTGACATTTCTAACTTGCCTATGTCCTAAACTATGTCATTTTGGCTACCCTAACTAACTTAACTGATCTAGTCTTTATAAATGTTATTCCTAATTCATTAAAACCCTTTAATTCCCAAATTTCTTTCAAGGGTTCTTAATATTTCTCTCTCTATGTAAAGGGTTCCATCGAAGCTAAATCTTGGTTTGATTAAGGATTTCTGGAACTTCTTCTTCAATTATAAGTATTCTACTTGAGGTATGTAGGCCTTTATTCATGGATTAGTTTCATCCATGAAGCCCCATCAAAACCCTTCATTTTATCAAAGTTTCATGATGAATTTGTATGAGCTTTTAAGCTATAATTCCTAATGCATGGATTGTGATAACTATATAACGATTATGACCAATTATGCATGAATTATGATGAATTACACAACTTATATAATTTTCAAAAAAAAGTATGTGATTTCAAAGTATGCATGGTTAGGGCTTAATGACTTAATGCGGATTGCTTTATCAATGATTGAATTTAATTTTAATTGTATATTTTCACTATGATTCCTATTTAATTAGATGCTTTTAACTAAATTGTCCATGGACCCATACATAGTTGCAGTCTCTTATGATAACATTATGGATTTATATGACTATGATCTCATTTATTAAAAGGTATATTTTAACTGATGATGACGATGTTATGAAAGCTATGGTGATACTATGCTAAAGAGGGTGATGCAACCCTAATATTTATGGTAATGATGTTAAGGTGGGAATGTCTATCCACAGTCTGATGAAAAGCAAGTAGTTGGACTATACTTATGATATGATTTTTACATGAAATCTATGAAGATTACTTATGAATTACGAAAGTATGATTTTAATGAAGTATGAACTATGTTTAAAGCTTTGTATATGCTTGATTTATGCATTTTGTGGGATATGACTTAGCACCAAATGAGATTGGGGTGCATAGGGATGATGACTTAGCACCAAATAAGATTGGGGACTCCTCCTAAGGTGTCCTTAATATAAAGCCTACCTCTCTTATAACTATGTGTCATCATAGGGATGATGATCATGTGTCTATATGGTATTGTGTTAGTGGATCCACATAACTAGAGCATATCCTGAAATGGGAAGGTTCCTGTGAGGTTTCATGTTAAAGTACTTGCCATAGTGGAAAGGCTCCCATAAGTTAAGATATAGTCTACCCTAGCAAAGTAGAATACTCTTTCACTAGGTGTAGAGGCACCATTGAGATTCCATGTTATAGTCTACTTAGTCTTATATATCGGTTATGGTCTTATTTCCACATACGTATGTTAAGGTTATGAAAGGGTTTTATGATGCTCCTCCTTATGGTTTCAAACTAGCATTATCATGCTTATTGCAAACTTATCGTATCGATTATGATTATGTATATTGATATTATTGCTATATCCTTTGGTTTATGTTATATACTAACACATACTTCTTTGCATACATAATCTAACAATGTAGGGATGAATGATGTGGCAACCATTCTATTTTGCTGTTGGATTTGGTTTCTAGAGCTTGAAGACTTGTTGGAGATTTCCCATGCTTCAAGCACAAGCCCGTATGATATTTTTCTTTATGTCGAGTCTTTATCAATTTCTTCCTTTTAATGTATGTCTTGAAGGTGAGTTATGTGATAGATACCTTCCAAGATCTATGATGTCAAAGGATGATTCAGACTAAATGGATTGATGTATATTCCCCAACAGGAACTATGATATTGTTACTTTTTGTGCTTCTTCTTACTTATTCTCTTATGTATGCCTATATTACCTTATTAATGCTTGTTGTATGAACACAAGGCTATGCCCTAGTTCTGGATCATAACACCTATAGCAGACATTTGACCTGACCATCACACCCCGTTATTGTTCTTCGCATAGTTCGTACATGCAGGAGTAGCTTGAGCACCTAATCCTCCTCCATAGATTTTGGGGTTTGACCCCTGATATTTGTTGAACTTTTGCATCTAACTATTTTATCAATTTTAATTGGAATGTCTTTGGTGAAATTATTGACACCCACCATTTTTGAACATAGAATGTAAAAAGTTACTACCATCGCTCCTTTGCTTTTTTGACTCCCTTGCTTTCACCCATAGCTTCTTATCCTAGTTTGTTCTACATAGGTCATAAGCCCTGAAATATCCATATCTTCATCTACATAACTATTTGGCATGCCATGGACACCACAACCAAAACACCCGATATGAATTTAATCATTCCATACCTTGCATCTAAAACCATAAAAGGGAAATACTTAGACAACTTTGTACACTTGAGTGCATACACTCTTTTACACATACTCCCTTTTTTGAGATTGATGAACTCTAGAATCTCAGCTTCCCTTAGCTCTAAATGAAAGAAATGGTCAAGAATTGCACCCTTAAATTCACCGTCTCATCTAAAGTCACACTCATATTGAATAAAAACTTGTAGAATTTGTCAATAAATTTTTGCAATACCTTATCCACTTTAGAGCGATGAAATTTTAGCAGATTCACTCTTGTTAAATCTTAAACTCTTATCATTGTTGTGCCCAGATTATGAAGATGTACATCCTATTGGATCACTTGAGCTGTCACATGTTGTGCCAAAATTTGAATAGCATTGCAAAATTTTGCATTTGTAACTGACTAGCTCAATGGATCATTAGGAAGTTGAGGATCTTGTTACTCATTGATATTAGCTTCCTTTTGGATTGGTGAAACACCCCAAAAAGTGCCAAAAATGTTCCTCAAAAATGCATATAATCGTAATTTCTATCTATCTTAAAATCCATGATATCAAAACTCTGACTTCATATTCTTGCTCAAGGGACAAAATTGAGTAGGAAATTAGTATAACTCAAATTTTAGAAGACCTATAGTGAAAAATGAATTTCACCAATAATTGACTTCCAGAATCTGTTCGCATTAGCTCCACGACATGGAGCCATCGCGGAGCAATGTAATTTTGCCACCTGTTTTCTTATTTTGGTCCAAGGCCTTGGGGTCTTGGGCCTAAGTCTTCCTATGTATAAAAACACCTGTACTTATTCATTTTTCAATCTTATATTATTCAAGAAATTCCCCAAAACCCTCTCTAACACTTAGCCAAATATTTCACTTAAATTCAAGTGTCCCAAACTCATTCCGGATCTCAAGAAATTCATTCAAGCTTCATGTTCTCATTCAAATCTTCAACAAGAAAATCTCCAAAGTTGAGGTATGTGGGCTTCAACAATTATTGCCCAACCTTCTTTTTCATGTAAATCTCATGTATTCAAGTAGATTATCTATGGATATCTTTTACTATGAATTTTGAATATAAACTATGTTGGGGCTTCATAAAATATGATTGTTTAAGCATGTTTTGCACTATGAATCTACGATCTATTATGAGATTTGATGAAGGGTTTCAACATATATTGCATGATGGTGTTACCTAGTGTTGGTGGGTTGATTTAAGTTATGTTTTCTCACATGATTTCAATCTTTAATTGCATGATTTTGAACTAGCATTACACACCCGCCAAGTGTATGATAAAATGCCTGATTTAGGGTTCTTGAGCTATTGATGATCTATTGCATGGCCTATAAGTCGAGTGACCTTATGATGATGAATGTAATATATTTTTGTGTTTATCTCATGAAAAATATCTATAGTGTTGTAAGTTGACCACACCTTGTTGAGGGGGTACGATGCCTCACCACTATTAAAGAGGGTGTTATGTTCATCTACCAGTTAATGGGTATAGATCTTGACCACTATGATGGAGGGTGTTATGCCAATCTACAAGTTAAGGGGTATATACATTGACAACTATGATCGGGGGGGGGGGGGTGCTATGCCCTTCTACCATGTTGAGGGGTATATACCTTGACCACTTTGATTGGGGGTGCTATGCCATCTACTCATTGAGGGGTAGATACCTCAATCCTCTCCCAAGGGGGTGGTAGGCCTTGGATTCAAAGTACTAAGTTGCTTGGTCTATGATGTTGGTCTCTTCCTACACATGTACTATGTTTCCATATAAACATTTCTTACTTCAAGCATTAGTCATGCATGCCATGTTGCTAATATACCATCTCTTTCTTAAGTATATACATTTTGATTATGTTGCCAATCTCTTGTTGCACTGCATCCTACATTTTTAGTACATTCAAATGTACTAATGCATACTCTATGCCTACATGATGTTACCATTTAGGAATCAGAGCTCCTCACGATTATCCTCCCCGTGGCTAGTTGGTCATCTTTAAGATGAGCTATTAGTGAGTCCTCATAATTCGTGGATGTTAGTTATGCTACTCTTGCCTTTTTCATTTCTTAATGTTGAACTCTTTATACTGTGAGGGTGAGCCCGGATAGTGTCTTGGCCGCCGCTCAAGTCTATGGTTAGAGGCGTTATTGGAACTAATGATGTAATTGTGCTTGAGCTTTGACTCTCTTTTATGATTTATGCTATTAAAGAGTCCCCTTAGTCCCTTTATCCTTATTTCTACTATTTGTTATTATTTAATTACTTTCGCGATCAAGGATGTGTAAATGATATTCTAAGAGGTTTTTTTGGGGACCCTTCGGGTTCCCAATCGCTGTGTCACGTCTAGGCCCTAGGCTTGGGTCATGACAAACTTGGTATCAGAGCACTAGGTTGTTAATGGTCCTCGGCATCCAACTCACTGCATCGATTAGAGTTTTATTCGTTATTGTGAAGTGCACCACAACTATGAGCAAGAGGCTATGAGTCATTTTAGGAAATGTTTCCCTTATTTTTGATCTATGTCATGCTATAGAGTTAAGGTAGGGGTTTCCCATAACGAATGTTCTTTGCTATGCTAGATTATGCCTAACCTAAGAGGAGAAGAGTTCATACACTCGATGAACAATTGGCTCATGAAGAGTTCCGGGATACTATTGCCATGTTAGCACAAGCTATGACTAATCAAATCAACCAAGGGGCCCAATCCCCACATGCTCATACTCCGAAATGTAGGTAAGGGACTTCATGAGGATGAGCCCAATGGAGTTCCATAGGTCCAAAGTGGATAGGGACCCTCAAGAATTTGTTGCTGAGGTGTACAAAGTGTTGTTTATTATGGGTGCTAGGTCAGAAGCGCAAGTACAGTTGGTGGACTACCAACTCAAAGGGGTGGATCAAATATGGTTTACTCAATGAAAGGAGGAGAAGGGGAACAACAATGTGGTCCTTTAGGGGGAGTTTAGGGTGTCCTTTCTCAATCGGTTCTTCCCACTTGAGCTAAGTAATTCCAAAATGATGGATTGCATAAATTTGAAACAAGCATCCATGAGTGTGAGGGAGTGTGCCCTCAAGTTCAATCAACTCTCTAAATAAGCTCCACAATTGGTGGTCGAGCAAATTTTTGAGGGCTGTATCCGATTTGGTGAATGAGGAGTGTTGTGTCGCTAAGTTGATTGGTGATATGGACTTTTCCTGCCTCATTACTTATGCTAAACAATTGGAGGAGGAAAAGTTGAGGAAAAGAAGAAGTGGTGAGGCCAAGATGACCTGTTTTGAAGGAAGGTTCCAAAGTCCCAAGGGTGGACGGTTTCATCAAGGCCAAGGGTCTTCAAATGCTCCTAATAGAAGGTTTGATAATGACAACCCAAGGCCCAAAGGAGGTGGTGGTGTGGTCCTAATATAATGTGCCCAAAATGTGGTAGAGGTCACAATGGCTCATGTTTGAAGGATACTAATGCTTGTTATGGGTGTGGTGAAGTGGGTCATAAGGTGATGGATTGTCCTGATAATCAACACAAGGGTAGAGATGGCCGCCCACAAGCCGGGGCGCAAATGCGGTTCTTTTGGGAAGAGGAGGCCAACAAGGTGGTGCCTTAAGTAACAATTGGTTCTATGCTCTTTAAGGGAGGCAACAGGTCGATGAGGTGCCCGATGCCATCACCAATATGTTAAAAGTCTTTGATTTTGATGTGTATACATTGATAGACTCGGGTGACACTCTTTTTTTTTGTTACTCCTTTTGTTGCCAAAAAGTTTCACGTTGAACCCAAATTGTTGTGTAAACCTTATCAAGTGTCTAATCCTGTTGGTGCATCCATTGTTGCTAGAAGCATTATAGAAATTGTACCATTTTTATTTTGCATAAAATATTGCCTTGTGATTTTGTTGAGTTGGATATGGTGGATTTTGATATCATTCTTGGGATGGATTAGTTGCATGCATATTACACCATTATTGATTATAGAACCCATAGGGTTAAACTCCAATTTCCTAATAAACCCATCCTTAAGTTGGAGAGTCATGATGTAGTGGTTAAGGGTAGGTTTGTTTCTGGCATTAAAGCCTAAAAGTGGATTTCTAAGAGGTGTCTCTATCATCTTGTGAGGGTTAGGGGATGTTAAGTCCAAACACCTTCCTATATTGAAAGTTCCAGTGGTTAATGAGTTTCTTGATGTCTTTCCTAGTGAACTTCTCGGTGTTCTTCCTGAAAGGGAAATAGATTTTGACATAGACCTCCTTTTTGATACTAAACCCATTTCTATTCCCCCTTACCCTATGGCCCTGGTGGAGTTAAAGGAGTTGAACGAGCAATTGAAGGATTTGTTGGAGAAGGGTTTCATTAGGCTTAGAAAGTCATAATGGGGTGCACCGATGTTGTTTGGGAAGAAGAAGGATGGTTCTCTTAGAATGTGTATTGACTATCGGCAACTCAATAGGGTCACCGTAAAGAATAATTATCATCTCCCAAGGATTGATGATCTTTTTGACCAACTTCAAGGTGCTAGTCACTTCTCTGGGATTGATCTTCGGTCTGGGTATCACTAAGTGAAAGTGAGGGAGTGTAATATTCTTAAGATGGCCTTTTGGACTAGATATGGGAACTATGAATTTGTGGTTATGTCTTTTGGGTTGACCAATGCACCAGCTATCTTCATGGATCTTATGAATAGGGTCTTAAAACCCTACCTTGATTTGTTAATTGTGATATTTATTGATGTTATCTTGATCTATTCCAATAATGAGGAAGAGTATATGGATCACTTATGGGTGGTGTTACAAATTTTGAGGTAGGACAAGTTGTATACCAAATATGAGAAATATGAGTTTTGGTTGAAAGAGGTTGCCTTTATACGTCATGTGGTGTCGGGTGATGGTATATATAATGATCCTAACAAAACAGAGGTAATTAGAAATTTCATTGACCTTTGACTCCATCAGATATTAGAAGTTTCTTAGGCATAGCGGGTTATTATCGGAGGTTTGTGAATGGGTTATCTTCTATTGCTTCTCTTATGACTAAGTTGACCAAAATAAAGGAAAAATTTTTGTGGACTGATGAGTGTGAAAAGAATTTCATATATTTGAAGGATAAGCTTGTCTTCGCTACTATCTTGTCTCTACTAGAAGGGTTGGAAGGGTTTGATTTGTATTGTGATGCCTCAGGAATTGGTTTGGGTTGTGTTTTGATGAAAAATGGTAAAATGATAGCTTATGCCTCTAGACAACTTAAGGTGCATGAAAAGAATTATCCCACCCATGATCTTGAGTTGGCGTCTATGGTATTTGCTTAGAAAATTTGGCGTAACTACTTTTATGGGGAACATGTTGATGTGTTTATTGACAACAAGAGTCTCCAGTATGTGCTCACCTAAAGATTTCATAAATTGAGACAAAGAAGGTGGTTAAAACTCCTTATAGATTATGATATGAGTGTGCATTATCAACTTGACAAAGCTAATAATGTGGCAGAAGCTCTAAGTAGGGTGCCTATGGGGAGTCTAGCTCATGTTGATGATGGTGGCAAAGAAATGGCTAGAGAGGTTCACTGGTTGGCAAGATTGGGCGTTACGTCGAACAAAATGATAATGGGGTTGTAGTGGTTGTTAATGGCTCTAAATCTTCTTTGATTGAGGAGGTAAAGGCAAAGGCAAATCTTTACCTCTCCTTGTTAGGGTTGAAGGCATTAGTGGGAGATGGTAAAGTGGAGGTTTTCTCCAATGGGGGAGATGGTTCCCTTAGGTACCAAGGTAGCTTGTGTGTGCCTTGTGTTGACGACTTGAGAAAGAAGATTTTAGATGAGGCTCATAATTCTTCCTATTCTATTCACCCTAGTTCTACCAAGATATATAAAGATTTGAGGGAAGTATATTATTGGGGCAGTATGAAGAGAGACATTGCTAAGTTATCCAGTTGTCATAATTGCCAACAAGTGAAAGCCGAATATCAAAGGACAGGTGGCCTAACAAAAGACATACAAATTCCTACTTGGAAATGGGAGGAAATTAACATGGATTTCGTGGTTGGGTTTCCCAAGACTAAAAAGCATTTTGACTCCGTTTGGGTTGTGGTTGATAGAATAAGAAAGTCAGCCTATTTCCTACCGATTAAGACCATTTATGGTACCGAAGATTATGCTAAGTTATACATTCATGAATTGGTTAGATTGCATGGGGTGTCCTTTTTTATCATATCAGATCATGGTGCTCAATTCACTTCCCACTTTTGGAGCTCCTTCCAAAGAGGTCGTGGTGCTAAGGTAAAGCTTAATACGACCTTTCAGCCTCAAATAGATGGCCAAGACGAGTGAACTTTTGAAACTCTTGAGGATATGCTTAGAACTTGTGTTTTGGAATTTAAGGATAGTTGGGATGATTATTTCCATTCATTGAGTTTGCTTACAATAATAGCTATCATTCAAGCATTTGTATGACTCCTTTTGAGACTCTCTATGGTCGACGTTGTAGGTCCCCGGTTGGATGGTTTTAGGTAAGGGAGATGGCTTTGTTGGGTCCGAATCTGGTCATGGAGGTCATGGAGAAGGTAAGGTTGATAAGGGAACGACTGAAAATAATCCAAAGTAGACAAAAGTCCTATGCCGATATAACGAGAAGGGATCTTGAATTTAAGGTTGGTGATTGTCTATTTGAAGGTCTCACCCTTGAAGGGTGTGGTTCATTTTGGTAAAAAGGGTAAATTGAGTCTAAGATTTGTGTGTCCTCATAGAGTGTTGAGAAGGATTGGCAAGGTCACCTATGAGTTGGAGTTGCCCAATAATATGAATATGGTCCATTCAGTCTTCCAAGTGTCTATGTTGCGGAAGTGTCTGGGTGACCCAAGCAAAGAACAAATTCAAATTTAACACTTGCCCAAAACACTCTGTAACACTTAGCCAAATATTTCACTCAAATTCAAATGTCCCAAACTCATGCTGGATCTGAACAAATTCATTCAAGCTTCAAGTTCACATTCAAATCTTCAACAAGGAAATCTCCAAATTTGAGGTATGTGGGGTTTCAACCATTGGGTCCTTTAACCCATGGTGCCCAACCTTCTTCTTCTTGTAATTTGCATGTCTTCAAGTTAATTATGTATGGGTATCTTCCATTATGAATTCTGAATATAATTTATGTTGGGGTTTCATCACTATATGACAAAAAATGGTTGTCAATTAAAGAAATTCTCTTATGATGATAATTAACTTGATTTGAATCAGATTCCATATGATTAAGCTGATTTGAAAAGTATTGTTTTAGATTATTTTAAACTTTCATATCATATTGGTTGAGTTGAGACTTGTTCTTTTTATTTAGCTTTTTCTTGAGTTGTTTCTACTCTCTTACACATTGTTCATTCAATGTTTTGATGTCACATGACTCTGCATTATTAATTGAGGTAAATATAGTTATTAGAGATCCTCAGTAGACATTTCATTGAAGATCTATTAAGTTCTAGAGAGTCGTGAGACCTCTTGGCTTTTAGAAGAATTTATTTTGTAGTTTATTTATTTCTATTGTCGTAAGGTAACATAGGACATGTATGGCACCTTCTTATGAGTTGATAGAGGCTCCAATTAATGAGTCATGTAGAGTTAGAGTTGAGTGTATCTTACTTTCAAAGTTGATTTTTATAACTATGACTATTTATTTGAATCGAAACATTGAGTTAATTTAATGAGAGATATCTTGAAAACTTTTAATATGATTATTTAAATAATACTTGAGTACATTGTTAGGTTATATTAAGTTTTCTGCTAATTGAATAAGAAAATTGATCCAAGTGGTTCACTTATGAACCAAAAATGGTTTCTGAGTAATGGTTACGCATAGGATGCCCTTTAGGCGTGTGCCGAACTTGGTATTAGAGCATAAAGTTCAAGTGTCATAGGATATGTATAAAGACGTATTTAGTATAGTCCTTACTAATGTGGAGCATGCCACATCAATAATATGGAGGCTCTTCCATACTCAATAATTTATGCCATTAAATCTAACACCTCAAAGGTCCCCTTCTAACTAATGTGTTATGCATTTGCAAAGCATGCCTCCAAAATGTACTGTTAGTTATAGTAATATTGCCAGCACCAAAGTACTACCATTTGAGTTGCTCTTAAAGTCAACAGTTAGGACTAGATGCTTTCCTACACTGTCTACTGCGGTTTCTCTAGCAACCTCTCCCAAGCCAACCCAAGTCGCCCAAACTCCTACTCTTACTCCAACTTCTGATACCACTTATGTCATGACTTGGACCTAGAGCCTAGCTATGATATGACAAATGTGACATGTAAAGGCATCCCGTCCCAGCCTCCTGTTCATATTGTAGACAGTCATAAGGTTAAATAAGTATATACAAAAGGTTAAGTAAGCATAATTGTATATAAGCAAGAGTATGAAAATGCATCATATCTATATCTCAAATTCATGCCTCTACATCATAGATCATGGCGGGGTCTAGCACATAGCTCAGTATCTCACCCACAATACATATATCAAAAGCAAATGATAAGCTCTCTACATAAGAGAAACAGACAACATCATAGGGGCTTGTTCTCAAAGCATGGGAGCTCACCAAAAGTCTTCATGCTTAGGAATCTTAATGCTAGCCTTAATATGGAACAATCTCCTCATCATCTGTCCCTACATGGTTAGATTATATAGGAAAAGAAGTATGCATTAGAACATATAATGTACTAAGTATGTAGGTATACTATGAATTAAAGGACATCACACTAATATCAATATGCATAAAACAAAAACAATAGGAGAGGGACACAATATGTATGAGCATGCAATTTAAAAATCATAAGAAAAAGCATTACAAATCCATTCTTAACCTTAGTATACATATGTAGGAATAACACCATCACCGACATATAAGACCATGTGGCTATTACAGAGAATCATGATGTTCACTTTACATCAAGCTAAGAGGAGTCTTGCTAAGGTAAACTCGATCCTCACCCTATAGGCTCTATCCTAGCACGATGAGATTCATTATTTGACCCCACACTTTAGGCTCTATATTAGTATGGTAAGTGTCCCTAATTTATACTTATTGGATCCAATAGCAGACCCTTAAGGGATAAAACATGAATATCATTCCTATGGTGGCATATAGCTTTGGGACTTGAGGATTTATATAAGGACCCTTGGTGATAGTCTCGTCATACAAGTCCACTCGATGTTATGTCATATCCTAGTAATATAT
>JAOTQR010113329.1:0-65883 GCA_025774065.1 Solanum ossicruentum | reverse complement strand
AAAAAAGATTTAATTATTTATTGTATTATTTTAAATAAAATGTTAGTGACTTTTGGACTTTCTTGAATTAATTCCTAATTAAATATCTAATTTAATAATAATAATTATCATCTATAATCTAGAATAGTTATAATTACATTAAGTTTAAACTAATAATATAAGAACCTCAACATAGATTACTGAACTTTTCTTCTTCCTAACTTTTTTCATAACTTTTATCATAAATATTACTCCATAAATTTATGTGGATAAAATATTACGTTAATGCTATACATAACAATTTACCCCGGGCCCGTGCCAAATTAAAATGTTATAAAAACAATTTAGTTAATTAAATATGAATAGTAATCGCATTATCTTGCTCTTTTCAAAACCAAATTAATTACAAGTTTTTTTAATTATCCCCTTTTTGTTGTAGTTATTTTTATTTCTCTCCTTTAATTTACTTAATACGATGAATTAATTAAGACAATTTTTTTTTATTAATTCAGTAATTCACTTTAATTGACTAATTAAATGTAAGATGAAATCCATCTGACTGATGGGGGAAAAAGATACCTAGAGAATACTAGTAGTTACTTTAGTGACGTTTCTACTCTTTTATTTATTGAATTAGCTCTGGCTGAAAATCAAAATACAAGAAAGTATTGGAATTTATTTATTTTTATTTGCTATAAGCATTTATTTTTATAATTCATATTTAATTACTTAATTCAATTGATACTTTTGGAATCTATAATTCTCATGCTTTTCATATTCATAACTTCTTAATATTTAATTTCAAACTTTGAGATATCTTTTGGTATTCCTTAATTTATCTATATAAATTTACCTTTTTGTTCCATGGGATCCCTACCCAAGGTTATCCTTTTTCTTTTATAGTTAAAATAGTGAAAACCTTATATATTATTATACTACTTCATTAATACTTTAGCTTGAATAGATGAAGATGACTTTTGAATTTTTATTGGTTATGGAGAAGGTGTCACCAGGAGCTCCAAAAATTATATACTGATTTTTTATTTTTTTCCATCTATACTGTTATGATTAAATTCCTAAGATGTATATGCATGTTGTTTTTTTCTTTCTCTATTCATTTTTATTTGTTCTCTCCATTAGACATCTTTGATTTGATTTTTCTTTATGAATTTCTAATTATTGTAAGTCTATTTTTTATTGTGTTCAAATTAGTTATTTGCGACTTTATTAGAAATTTTCTAAATATTGTTCAAATATTAGTGGTTATGCTATAGAAGCACCATAAATTAGTAATAGTAACAATAATGACAAAGGAAAAGGGAAAAGGACGAAGTGGAAAAAAAGAAAAAAGAAAAAAGAAACAAACAATCGTCCTACTACTCTTGCTCCTGCTGATGGAGGTGGTGATGGTGGAACAAATATTAATGTGGCACAAGTTGGAGTTACTACTGAGGCAGTATGAGGTACAAGCAGTGGTAGTTCTAGAGTACTAAATGAAAGAGTCTAGCCCATTTGGTTTCATTTCGTTGCATATGATAAGTTGTGAGTTTAATTCTATACCTTTCAATTTTTTTTGGGGTTAGCCAACAAAAAAAATATAAGGGATAGAATTAAACTCACTGTTTATCACATGCAAGAAATTTAACCAAAATGGAATGAACTCTTCCATACAGTACTCGCGTACTACTACTACTACTTGTACCTCCTACTACCTTAGTAGTAACTCCAACTTATGCCACATTAATATTTTTTCCACCATCACCACTAGCGCCAGCAAGAGCAGGAGTAGGAGCAGAAGCAGGATTCTTTATTTCTTTTTTCTTTCTTTTGCATTGTCCTTTTCTCCTATTTCCTTTGTCAGTATTGTTACTTTTACTAATTGATGGTTCTTCTATAGCTTGAACAACAACTGATTTTTGAACAACATTTTATTTGCTAACTTTGTGTTCCTTAAATTTTTGTGAAGTCATATACTCCTCGTCATTTTCTTCATCATCATCGTCCATGTCCTCATGATCTTCATGATCATCAAGATTGATTAGTGGACTCCTGATGAACTTTGGAACATGCTCTTTGGTGTTGGATAATTTGTTAGAATTGTCCAAAGTAATCCTTTTGTTGGTAATTTGTTCTACGGTTTCCATAATTCATTCAACCCATCCAATTGTCCAATACTTTTGTTTTTCTTTGAGGACTCAGCAACAAATCTAGCACTACTCTTAACTTTCAATAGGAGATTACAAGAGTTAGTACATTTTCTATTTGCTAAGTGAATTCAAAATACTTTGAACACAAACAAGCTAAGAAATACAACATATACAGAAAAAAAGGAGTAATCTATAGTTGTCAATTGACTCTACACTTTGGACAATTCCAATAAATTATCTACAGGCAAAAGAGCTTATTTCAAAGTTCAACAGGACTCTACTAATAAATCTTGATTATCATGAAGATCATGAGATTGTGGACGATGATAATAAAGAAGATGATTAGAAGTATGTGCCTTCCCCAAAATTTAGGGAGCATAAATTAAGCAAATAAAATGTTGTTTAACAAGTTCAACATTCTCATAAAATTATTTTTAACAAGTTCAATATTTTGTTTGCAACTTGGTGTTCCTTCAATTTTGGGGAAGTCATATATTCCTCATCATTTTCTTCATCATCAATGTCCATGTCCTCATTGTCTTCAGGATCATCCAGATTGATTAGTAGAGTCCTGATGCACTTTGGAATATGGTCTTTGCCCTTGGATAATTTGCTAGAATTGTCCAAAATGAAACCTTTTGTTACAAATTTTTTCTATGGATTCCATCTTAAACGCCCCAAAAACTCCCCATAAATGTGTTTCAAAAATGCCCATGATCGTAATTTTTGTATATCTCAAAATTCGTACATGATATAAAAAATTCGACTACATATTCTTGATTAGGGGGTAAAATTGAGTGGGAAATGGGTATAACCCCGATTTTAGAGGACTCGTAGCGAAAAATAATTTTCATCAAAATCCAAATTCCAGTAGCCATCCACATCATGGCCGTGATGCGCAAGGGGTGCTGATCAGTGTTGGAGTTTCCTGCATGATGGGTCCGCATCGTGGACCTGACACGGACCAGTGCAGTATTTTCCTTGTTTTTTTTCATTTTGGCCTAAGGCACTTGCAGTCATTGCCCTATGCCTATTTATGCATGAAAGTACATATACTTAGCCATTTTTCAACTCTATATCACTCAAGACCCTCTCAAAAACTTCTCCAAGACTCAGCCAAATATTTCATCCAAATTCAAGTGTCTCAAGCTTAATTTCAGATCTCAAGAAGTCCATTCAACATTCAAGTTTCCTTCACATCTACATTAAGCAATCCCTAAATTTAGGTATCTAGGTGTCATCCATTGGGTCCTTTAACCTATGGAGCCCAATCTTCTTATTTTATGAAAATTGTGTGTTGTCAAGTTGTATTATCTATGAGTATATTTTATTATGGATTATAAGCATGAAATATGTTGGGGTTTTATGAAAAGTTGATTAAATATTCATGTCTTTCTATCTGAAGCTTATACTATGAGTTGGTTCTGTCTATTGAGATTATGCTTATCTGTTGCCTATTACTATGCATTTTGACTACATTGGCTTATGCATTGTTGCATGGCATCCTATATACTTAGTACATTCAAATGTACTAACACATACTTTATGCCTACATGATATCACCATGTAGGGACCAGAGCTCCTCTTGATCATCCTTCATGCAGCTAGTGAGATTATTCGAAGATAAGCTTAGTGAGTCCTTAAGTTCGGGGACACTTTCTACTTTCTTTTGTATTTTTGAGACTTCTTATTGTTGAGCATTTGACATTACGAGGGTGAGCCTGGAGAGTTTTATGGCCCCCGCTCTATTCTATGTTTAGAATTATTGTTAGAATATTATGATGTATTTATACTATAAGCTTGACTCTTTATATTTTTATGATTATCAAAGACTTCCCTTTATCTCGCTTTCATTTTATATTATCTCTTGTGGTTGTTTACTTTGCTTCCTTGATCAAGGATTTGTGATTGATATGCTACGAGGTTTGTTTGGGTCCCTTCGGGTTCCCATTCTCCGTGCCATGTCTAGGTCCTAGGCTTGGTCATGACAAACTTGGTATCAGAGCCTAGGTTGTTAATGGTTCGTGGAATCTAACACACCGCATTGATTAGAGTCTTGTTAATGGTTGTGAAGTGCAACACAACTATGAGTAAGAGACTATGACACGATTTTGGAAATATTTCCCCTCTTTATGATCTATTTGTGCTATAGGAGTTAAGGTAAGGCGTTTCCCTAATGAGTGTTCTTTGTTATTCTGGATCATGCCGATTCTAATAGGAAGAGGAGCTCATACACCCGAGGAGCAACCGGCTCCTCCCACTCCCCAAGCTCCTCAAGAAGGAGGGGTAAGCCAAGAAGAATTCTAAGATGCTATTACCATGTCGGCTCATGTTATGACTGACCAAATCAACCAAGGGGCCCAAACCCCTCATGCTCCTACTCCAGCCTCAAAGGTGAGGGATTTTACTAGGATGAATCCACCGGAGTTCTATCGTTCCAAGGAGGATGAGGATCCCTAGATATTCATTGATGAGGAATATAAGGGGTTGTCTATTATGGGGCTTAATTCAGAGGAAAAAGAAGAGATAGCGGTATACCAACTCAAAGGGGTGACTCCAATATGGTTCACTCAATGGAAGATGGAGAAGGAGAATGGTGATGCTATCCCTTGGGAGGAGTTTAAAGAGGCATTTCTCAACCGGTTCTTTCCTATTGAGCTAAGGGAAGTAAAGATGATGGAATTTATAAATCTAAAGCAAGGTTCTATGTTTGTGAGGGAGTATGCCCTCAAGTTCAACCAACTCTCTAAGTATGCCTAACAATTGGATGCTGAGCCTAGGTCAAGGATGAACAGATTTGTGTCAGTTGTATTCATCTTGGTTAATGAGGAGTGTCGTACCGTATGCTAATAGGTGATATGGATTTGTCCCGCCTCATGACATATGCCGAACAACTAGAGGGGGAAAAGCTTAGAAAGAGAAAGGTTGATGAGTCCAAGACGGCTCGATTTGAATATTGATTCCAAGGTTTTAATGGTGGCCGATTTCCTCAAGGCCACAAGTTCCAAGGCCAATAGTCATCCAATGTTTTCTACAAGAGGTTTGCTAATGAGTGAGTGCTTAATCAAAGATTCTATGGTGGTAATGGAGGAATAGTAAAGACTAGATGCCCAAGGTGTGAAAAGAATCATAATGGTCCTCGTTTGAGAAACTCAAATGCTTGCTTTGGTTGTGGTGAAATTGGACACAAGTTTATTGATTGTCCTTATGCTCAACCCAAAGGTAGAGATGGTTGTCCTCAATGCCAAGGAGATAATGCGGGACAAAGAGGAAAGGGGGGTCATCAAGGAGGTGCTCTAAGGAAAAATATATTCTATGCTTTTCAGGAGAGACAAGGAGTTGATGAGGTGCTCGATGTTGTTATATTATGTTAAAGATTTTTGATTTTGATGTGTATGAATTGATAGACCCAGGTGCCACTCTTTCTTTTATTACTCTTTTTGTTGCCAATAAGCATCATGTTACTCCCGAATTTTTGTGTGAACCTTATGAAGTGTCTACCCCAATAGGTGAGTTCGTTATTGCTACAATATCTATAGAAATTGTCCCGTGTTCATTTTGCATAAAAACTTTCCTTGTGATTTTGTTAAATCAGATATGGTGGATTTTGATGTCATTCTTGGAATGGATTAGTTGCATACATATTGTGCTTCTATTGATTATAGAACCCATAGGGTTAAATTCTAATTCCCTAATAAGCCTGTCCTTGAGTCAGAAATTCATGATGTGGTGGTCAAGGATAGATTCGTTTCTTGCCTTAAAGCCCAAAAGTTGATTTCTAACAGTTATCTCTATCATGTTGTGAGTGTTAGGGACGTTGGGTTTGAAGTCCTTCCTATTGAGTCAGTTCTGGTGGTTAATGAGTTTCTTGATGTCTTTCCTGATGAGCTACCTGGTGTCCCTCCCAAAAAGGAAATAGACTTTGGTATAGACCTTCTTCCCGATGCTCAACCTATTTCTATTCCCCCTTATCGTATGGCCCCGACGAAGTTAAAAGAGTTCAAGGAGCAATTAAGGGATTTTTTGGAAAAGGATTTTATAAGGTCTAGTAAGTCACCTTGTGGTGCGCTGGTGTTGTTTGTTAAGAGAAGGATTATTCTCTTAGAATGTGCATTGATTACCGATAACTTAACAGGGCTACCATAAAGAACAAGTGCCCTCTACAAAGGATTGATGACCTTTTCTATCAACTTCAAGGGGATAGTCACATTGCTAAGATTGATCTTCAGTCTGGGTATCACCAAGTGAAAGTGACGGAGTGTGACATTCCCAAGACGGCTTTTTGGACTAGGTATTGGCACTTTGAGTTTGTGGTTATGTCTTTTGGGCTGACTAATACACCAGCTATATTATGGATCTTATGAACAGAGTCTTTAAACCTTACCCCAGCTTATTTGTGGTAGTTTTTATTGATGATATCTTGACTTACTCCCATAGAGAGGAGGATCATGTGGATCACTTGAGGGTGATGTTACAAATCTTGAGGAAGGAGGGGTTGTTTACAAAATATGAAAAATGTGAGTTTTGGTTGAAAGAGGTTTCTTTTCTAGGGTATGTGGTGTTAGGGGATGGCATTAAGGTGGATCCTAAGAAGACGGAGGGGAGACCTTTGACTCTATCGGATATTAGAAGTTTCTTAGGTTTGGTGGGTTATATCGGAGGCTTGTATATGGCTTCTCTTCTATTGCTTCTCCTATGACTATGTTGACACAAAAGAAGGTGAAATTTATGTGGAATGATGAGTGCGAAAAGAGTTTGTAAACTTTGAAAGATACGCTTGTCTCCGCTCATATCTTGTCTCTATCGGAAGGATTGGAAGGATTTATTATACATTGTGATGCCTCAAGATTTTGGTTTGGGGTGTGTTTTAATGCAAAGTGGTAAGCTGATAGCATATGCTTCAAGACAACTTAAGGTGCCTGAGAAGTACTATCCTACCCATGATCTTGAATTGACGGCCATGGTATTTGGTTTGATAATTTGGAGCCACTTCTTGTATGGGGTTCATATTATATGTTTACCGACCACTAGAGTCTCCACTATGTGTTCACCTAAAAAGATCTTAACTTAATACAAAGAAGGTGGTTAGAGCTCCTTAAAAATTATGATATGAGTGTGTATTCTCACCCCGACAGAGATAATGTTATGATCGATGCTCTAAGTAGGGTGTCTATGGGTTGTCCAGCTCAAGTTGATTATGTTGCCATAGAGGTGGATTAGGTTGGATGAAGTTAATAATAAGGGTGTCGTGGTTGTTGATGGTTCTAAGTCTTCTTCGATTGAGGAGATGAAGGAAAAACAAGATCTTGACCCAGCCTTGCTAGAGTTGAAGGTCTTGGTAAAAGATGGTAAGGTGGAGGTTTTCTCCTAAGGGGAAGAAGGTGTCCTTAGGTACCATGGTAGATTGTGTTTGCCAAATATGGCTGATTTGAAAGAATTGATCTTGAAGGAAGACCATAAATCATCCTATTCCATTCACCTTGGTTCTACAAAGATGTGTAGAGACTTAAAGGAAATGTATTGGTAGGGTGGTTTAAAGATAGTCATTGCAAAGTTCATATCCGGATGTCACAATTGCCAACAAGTGAAAGCCAAACATCAAAGGCCGGGTGGCCTAGCCTAAGATATTGAGATTCCTACTTGGAAGTGGGAGGAAATCAACATGGATTTTGTGGTTGGGTTTCCTAAGACTAGGAAATAGTTTGACTCTATTTGGGTTGTTGTGGATAGAATGACAAAGTCTGCTCACTTCTTACCAGTCAAAACTACTTAAGGTGCTGAATATTATGCCAAATTGTAAATTCATGAGTTGGTTAGATTGCATGGGGTGACCTTGTCTATCATTTTGGATTGTGGTGGTCAAATCACTTCTTACATTTTGAGGTCTTTCCAAAGAGGTCCTGGTACCAAGGTTAAGATTAGCACGACCTTTCTCTCTCAAATGGATGGTCAAGCCAAGAGGACTATGCAAACTCTTGAGGATATGCTTAGATCTTGTGTTTTGGAGTTCAAGGGTAGGGACTAGTGCTCCTCCTTAATCATCCTCCACGTGGCTAGTGAGATTATTTGAAGATAAGCTTGGTGAATCCTCAAGTTCGGGGATATTATCTACTTTCTCTTGCTATTTCTAAGGCCTCTTAATGTTGAACATTTGACATTATCAAGGTGAGCCTATAGAGTGTGTTGGCCCCCACTCCATTCTATATTTAGAGGTGTTATTAGAATAATATGATGTATTTATGTTATAAGCTTGACTCTTTATGTTTTTATGATTATCAAAGACTTCCCTTAGTCCCGCTTCCCTTTTATATTATCTCTTATTGTTGTTTACTTTCCTTCTGTGAACAAGGATGTGTAATTGATATGTTAAAAGGCTTGTTTAGGTCCCTTCGGGTTCCTATTCATCGTGTCATGTCTAGGCCCTAGGTTGGATCACAATGAATTCTTAGGGTTCCTTATCCAACTTTGACCCATAGAGCTCCGGTGGATTCATCCAAGTAAAATCCCTCACCCTTGAGGCCAGAGTAGGAGCATGAGGGGCTTGGGCCCGTTGGTTCATTTGGTTGGTCATAGCATGCGCTGACATTGCAATAGCATATTGAAATTCTTCTTTGCCTACCCTTCCTTCTTGAGCAACTTGGGGAGCAGGAGGACCTGGTTACTTCTCTGGTGTATGGGCTCTTATTCTTCTTGGAATCAGTGTGATCCAGAATAGGAAAGAATTCGTTAGGGAAAGGCTTTACCTTAACTTCTATAGCATGACATAGAACATAAAGAACAAAAACATTTCCAAAAATGTCTCGTAGCCTCTTACTCATAGTTGTGGTACACTTAACAACGCAAGCATTGGTGTGACTCCTTTTGAGGCACTTTATGGTAGACATTGTAGATCCCCGATTAGCTGGTTTGAAGTGGGGAAAATGACTTTGCTAGGTCCATATTTGGTCATGGAAGCTTTGGAGAAGCTAAGGTTGATAAGTGAGAGATTGAAAACAACCCAAAGTAGACAAAAGTCCTATTCTGATGTGAGGAGGAGTGATCATGAGTTTAAGGTTTGTGATTAGGTTTATTCGAAAGTCTCATCTATGAAGGGTGTGGTTCGATTTGAGAAGAAGGGGAAGTTAAACCCTAGGTTTGTGGGTCCTTATAAATTTTGAAGAGAGTGGATAAAATTGCATATGCGTCAGAGTTGCCTATGGAAATGGACATGGTTCATCCAGTCTTCCATGTGGCCATATTGAGAAAGTGTATGGGTGACCCAAGTAATATAGTGTCGTTGGATGTTGTGAGTGTTGTAGAAGATAATTTCACTAATGAGGAGGTCCTGGTGGAGATTTGGATAGACAAGTAAAGAGGTCGAGAAATAAAATTTTTGCTTCCATCAAGGTCCTTTGGAGGAACCAACAAGTTGAAAGTGCTACATGGAAAATCGAGGCGGACATCAAAAGCGATATCCATATCTTTTCCACTCTACTCAAGCCGAAGGTACTTATTCAAGTCCCACCCTTATGTCATTTTGCATGCATTCATGTTTATGTTGACAAGTTTATGGTGATTTTGACATTCATGTTGAGATTTTTGAGAATGATGTTTAAATGCATTTGTTGCATTAATGTCAGGCTGAAATCTTCATGATTAATTCTCTTATGTATGTTTCTTTGACATTTGGGAATGAATATTCCCATGGGGGAGATATTGAAACGCCCCAAAAGCCCAAAAAATTTGCTTCCAAAATGCCCATAATCGTAATTTCCGTATATCTCAAAATCCGTGAGTGATATCAAAAATCCAACTTCATATTCTTGATCAAGGGACAAAATTGAGTGGAAAATAGGTATAACCCCAATTTTAGAGGACCCATAGATAAAATAATTTTCACAAATATTCAAATTCCAGTAGCCATCCGTGCCCTGGCGCGTCAGTTGGAGTTTCCTGCGCGATGGGTCTGCGTCATGGACCTGACATAGACTAGTGCATTGTTTTCCTTATTCTTTTTATTTTGGCCCAAGGGACTCAGGTTCATAGCCCCATGCCCACTTATGCATGAAAACACCTATATTTAGCCATTCTTCAACTCTATATCACTCAAGACCCTCTCAAAAACCTCTCCAAGACTTAGCAAAATATTTTATCCAAATTCAAGTGTCTCGAGCTTAATTCCATATTTCAAGAACTCCATTCAAGCTTCAAGTCTCATTAATGTCTACATCAAGGAATCCCCAAGTTTAGGTATGTGGGTTTCTTCCATTGGGTCCTTTCACCCATGGAGCCCAATCTTCCTATTTTATGAAAATTGCATGTTTTCAAGTTTTATTATCTATGAGTATCTTTATTACGGATTATAAGCATGAAATATATTAGGGTTTTAGTAAATATTGATGAAATATGCATGTCTCTCTATTTCAAGAATGACACAATGCACGTTGTTGTTGTGCTTCCTGATCGCGAGGAAAGAAAGAAGAGCAACAGGGTTCAGATTTGACTGTTAGCAGCATGGGAGCAGATTCCCCAAAAAATCCCTAGGAACAATGAAAAAAAAGATATCTCAATAATGTAAACTATAGGGGACTATATTGGAGAGAACTAACAGTGAACAGCTGCCCAAAAGAAAAACTGTCTGGAAGTTCGAGGACCTTTAGGACTGTACACTGCTCCCAAACAAGCAGCCTTTGCTCCAAGAAAGATCGTATCCCTTTCCTTTCTCTATTCCGCCTCCTTATTTGCTTTGTACCAATTGAGTCTAAGGAAAAGTTGTTCATATGCCTACTTTACCTACTTGATGAAAGGGAATTAACAACATTTCATTTCCGGGTTTATGGATTGGATTCAACCAACCTCACGACACAATCAAAGTAGGTCTTTGTTAACCGGCAAATGCTTCTTCAAAGGAGACCCTCTCGTGTTTTCGTCATTGAATTAGCCTTTTGTCACCCTACCGAACAAAAGAAGTCACTACCAAACTGCTATCCCTATTAAAGTACCAAAGGTGTGCTCAGCCCGGTGACTAGGAAATGGGTTTGCCCTTGAATTGAAATGATGAGGTGGCAAGAGGGAAGCAGGGCTCCTATTGACTAAAGGTTGGTTCTTCACTTTCCTTTAGAATGAAAGTTGCTATGAAGCCCTTCTCCATATAGTCGCCCTTCTCCATATAGTCAAGTGGTTGAACGCCCCTCTCCTCGTTCCGCCCTTCCTATTGGGATAACATCCTTTGGGCTTTGCCTGCCCTTTCTAATAAAAACTTTTAGCTCAGCCCCAGAAAGTGCTAGCAACAACAGAAAGGAAGGGGTCCATGTAGCTACTGTGTCCGTCACCTTCTTAGTCAATGGGGCACGATTGGTTCGACGTCTACTACAAAAGAGATAATCCACCTCAGATAACTATGTCTCTACTAAGCAGTGTGTGGAATGGCATAGAGTGGACCTTTTTGGATATTTAATCCAAGTTAAGAGTAGAGTTACAGGAAAAGCCATATGATGGAAATGACTTTCACGTTCAGTTAAGAGAGCACTTTTTTCATTGAGAATTCCTCGTCCCTTTCATGTGAATTCCTTAGCGGCAAATTTCAAACTTGTGGGGACCCAATCTATTCCATCTCTTGAGACCAGAAGAAAACTCCCTACCCTTCAGACTCCATATATCTTTTGACTCTATATATATGGGCACCTAATATCTATGAGGGTTCACCAATCCCGTATACAACATCCCTTTCTATTGCACCTAAAATTTCTATTTCTACTAATATTTCACGTGTTTCTATTTACGGTTCTTATGGAGATACATTGCAACAAATCTTGTTTTTCTGCAACATTGATTCTATGATCTTAGGAGCATTAGCTTCCATGGCCTAAACAAAAATAAAAGGACTTCTAGCTTATACTTTAATTGGAAATGTAGGTTATATTAGCACTAGTTTCTCATGTGGAACCATCCAAGGAATTCAATCACTACTAATTGGTATCTTTATTTATGCATCAATGACAATAGATGCATTTGCCATATTTTTAGCATTACAGCAAACCCGTGACAAATATATAGCGAATTTGGGCGCTCTAACCAAAATGAATCCTATTTTGGCTATTACCTTCTGCATGACTTTGTTCTGAACATTAACTCCTCTCTCATCATTCTCCTGAATCTAAACTCCTATTCGAGCCTATTGATGCACTTCCTTAGCTACTTCCCTCTTTCCTTCCTCAATATGGACTGTTCTACCCATTGACAACTAGCTAAGAGCATCAACAACAATGTTAGCTTTACCTGGATTGTAGAGAATGCTCATGTCATAATCCTTCAGAAACTCCAACCATCTTCTCTATCGCAGGTTGAACTCTTTTTGACTGAAGACATACTGCAAGCTCTTGTGGTAAGTGAACAAATCCACATGCACTCTTGACAAGTACTGGCGCCAAATTTTAAGTGCAAACATAACTACTGCTAACTCAAAATCATGAGTTGGATAGTTCTTCTCATGGATCTTAAGTTTTCTGGAAGCATAGGCTAACACTTTCCCTCTCTGCATCACCACACATCTGAATCTAACTCTCGAAGCATCAAAGTGGATCATAAAGTCCTCTGTTCCATCGGGTAAGGTTAGAACTGGTGCAGTAGTCAGTCTAGTCTTCAATTGTAGGAGCTCTTATCACATTCTTCGGACCACTGAAACTTGACCTTTTTGAGTCAACTTAGTCAATAATGCGGATAAGGAAGAAGTCCCTCAACAAATCAATGGTAGTGGCCTGCCAACCCTAAGAAACTTCTTATGTCAATTTGAAAGGTCGGTCTGAGCCAGTTCTCACCCACTTCAATCTTTTGAGCATCTACTCGAATACCATTATCGGAGACAATATGGCCTTAGAAAGCCACAGACTTAAGCCAAAATTCACTTGCCTATGAATCTTGGATCTATCTTGAGATTTGATGAAGGGATTTGATGTATGTTACATGAGAGTATTACCAAGTATTGGTGGGTAGTTTAATATTTAAGTTTTCTTGCATGATTTTACACTAGCATTGCACACCTACCAAGTGTTTGATAAAATATCTGATTAATGTATCTTGAGTTGTTGAAGGCCTGAGTTAAGTGACTTTATGATGATGAAAGGATGTTATGTTTGTGTTGATTCCATGAGAAGAGTCTATTGTGTTGTGAGTTGACCATATCCAATTGAGGGGTGATTTTTCAATCATCTTGGATAGGGGTGATATACCATCAACCAATTGAGGGGTTGATTCCTCAACTATCTAGGATGGGGGTGATGAGCCATCAACCAATTGAGGGGTTGATAGCTCAATTATCTCGGATGGGGGTGATAAGCCATCAATCAATGGAGGGGTTGATACCTCAATCACTACTAAGGGGTGATCTACCTTAGAGTCCAAGTATCTTTGATGATGTTCTATTCCTACTAAGGTAATATGTTCCATATATAAACATGTTTACTTCAACTATCTTTCATGCTTGCCATATTGTTATATGATCACCTATTGCCTAATTATGCTTATTGATTCTGATGTTTATCTATTATTGCATTGCATCCGATATACTTAATACATCGAAATATACTAACACATACTCTATACCTGTATGATGTTACCATGTAGAAACTGGAGCTCCACTTGATCCTCCACCTCCTCTACATAGCTAGTGCGATATCTCTCAAAGTAAGTTAGTGAATCCTCAACTTCAAGGGCATACTTCTCTTCATTTATGTTATGTATAGACTTTCTTTTCTTTATTGTATGCTTTGACTATAAGGGTTATCCCAGTTGCTTTTCTTGGCCCCCGCTAAGTTCGATGTTTAGAGGTGTTGTTGGACAAGTTATGTGATGATGCTATGAGCCTTGACTCTTTTGATACTTTATGATATGAAAGATGTCCCTTAGCCCTATTTATCCCTATTTACTATTTCCTATTGCTATTTTATTGCTTCCTCGATGAAGAATGTGTGATGATATGATAAGAGACTTGCTTGGGGTCCCTTCGGGTTCCCCATGCGTTGTGTCACATCTAGGCCCTAGACTTGGGTCATGATAAAAATGGTATCAGAGCGCTAGGTTGAAAATGGTCCTTGGAATCCAACACACCACATCGATTATGGTCTTTAAACCCTACCTTGTTTTATTTGTGGTGGTTTTATTGATGATATTTTGATTTACTCTCATAGTGATGAGCAACATATGAGTCAATTGAGGGTGGTGTTGCAAAGATTGAAGGAAGAGAGGTTGTATGCTTAATATGAGAAGTGTGAATTTTTGTTGAAAGAGGTTGCCTTTCTAGGTCATGTGGTGTCCGGGGATGGTATTAAGGTGGATCCTAAATAGATTGATGTGATTAGAAATTGGCCTAGACCATTGACCCCATCGAGCATTAGAAGCTTCTTGGGCTTAGCGGGGTACTACTGGAGGTTTGTGAATGGCTTCTATTCAATTGCTTCTCCCATGACTAAGTTGACTCAAAAGAAGGCTATGTTTGTGTGGACCGATGAGTGTGAAAAGACTTTCCAAATCTTGAAGGATAAGCTTGTATCCGCTCCTATCTTGTCTCTATTGGAAGGATTTGTTGTATATTATAATGCCTCTCAGATTGGTTCGGGTTGTGTTTTGATGCAAAATGGTAAGGAGATAGCCTGTGCTTCTAGGAAACTCAAAGTGCGTGAAAAGAATTATCCTAAAAATGATCTTGAATTGGTTGTTGAAGATTTGGCATCATTATTTGTATGGGGTGAATGTTGATGTGTTCACCTATCATAAGAGTCTCCAATATGTGTTTACTCAAAAAGATCTCAACTTGATAGAAAGAAGGTGGTTAGAACTTCCTATGGAATATGATATGAGTGTGCATTATCATCCCGGTAAGGCTAATATTGTAGTGGATGCTTTGAGTAGTGTGTCTATGGGTATCCTAGCTCATGTTTTTGGTAGGGGAAAAGAGGCGGCTAAGGAGGTTCATCGGTTGTCTAGATTGGGGGTTAGGTTGGAAGAGGTTGATAATGGTTGCATTGTGGCTATTGTTGGTTCAAAATCTTCCTTGGTTGATGAGGTAAAAGTAAAGCAAGATCTTGGTCGCTCCTTGTTAGAATTGAAGGCCTTGGTCAAAGAGGGCAAGGTAGAGGTTTTCTCCCAAGGGGGAGATGGTGTCCTTAGGTACCAAGGTAGGTTGTGTTCCTTGTATTACTAATTTGAGAAGATGATTCTTGATGAGGCTCATAATTCTACCTATTCTATCCACCCCGATTTTACCAAGATGTATAGAGATTTGAGGGATGTATTTTGGTGGGGAGGTATGAAAAAAGACGTTGGCAAATTTGTATCCAATTATCATAGTTGCCAACAAGTCAAAGATTTGCATCGAAGATAGGGTGGCCTAACCAAAGATATAGAGATTCCTACTAGGAAGTGGGAGGAAATTAACATGGACTTTGTAGTTGGGTTCCCTAAGACTATAAAGTGTTTTGATTCTATTTAGGTTGTGGCTGATAGGATCACAAAATTGGCTCACTTCCTACAGGTCAAGACTACTTATGGGGCCGAAGACTATACTAAATTGTACATTCTTGAGTTGGTGAGGTTGCATGGGGTCCCTTGTCTATTATATTGGATGGTGGTGCTCAATTAACTTCACACTTTTAGAGATCCTTCCAAAGGGGCCTTGGTACCAAGGTTAAACTTAGTACAACCTTTCACCCTCAAACGGATGGCCAAGCCGAAAGAACTACCCAAACTCTTGAGGATATGATTAGGGATTGTATTTTAGAGTTTAAGGGTAGTTGTGATGATCATCTTCCATTAGTTGAGTTTTCTTATAACAATAGCTATCATTCTAGCATTTGTATGGCTCATTTTGAGGCCCTCTATGGTTGATGTTGTCAATCACTAGTTTGGTGGTTTGATGTGGGAGGAATAGCCTTGTTGGGTCTGAATCTAGTTATGGAGGTATGGAGAAGGTAAGGTTAATTAGGAAAAGGTTGAAATATCCCAAAGCAATCAAAAGTCCTATGCCGATGTGAGAAGAAGGGAGCTTGAATTTAAAGTTGGTGATTGGGTCTATTTGAAGGCGTCACCCACGAAGGGTGTGGTTCATTTTGGTAAGAAGGGTAAATTAAGTCCATGATTTGTGGGTCCTTATAGGGTGTTGAGGAGGTTTGGTAAGGTGGCCTACGAGTTGGAATTGCAAAGTGAAATGGACTTGGTTTATCTAGTGTTTCACGTATCCATGTTAAGGAAATGTGTGGATGATCTGAATGCTACTGTCCCATTGGATGTTGTGGGTATCGTTGAAGAAAACTTGACTTATGAGGAGATTCTAGTAGAGATCTTGGATAGGCAAGTGAAGAGGCTAAGGATCAAGGATGTGGCTTCCATTAAGGTCCTTTGGAGGAATCAACAAGTCCAAGGTGCCATATGAGAGGTCGAAGCAGACATGCGAAAGCTATATCTTTATCTCTTCCATTCTACTCAAGCTAAACATACTAACTCTATGTCCCCTAAGTGATTTCAAGTCTTATGTATTAGCCCCTACATCAGTTGCACGCATTCATGTTTTTGTTGACAAAGTTTATGGTGATTTTAACACTTATATTGAGATTTTTTAAAATGGTGTTTAAGTGTATTGTTGCATTCTTGTTGGGGCTGATTTGCTCATGATTACTCTTCTCATATACACTTCTTTGACATTCGGTGATCAATGTTACCAATGGGGAGATATTGAAACAACCCCAAAAGTGCCCGAAAATGTGCCTCAGAAGTGGCCGAAATTGTAATTTCCATATATCTCAAAATTCATGCGTGATATAAAAAATCCGACTTCATATTCTTGATTAGGGGCTAAAATTGAGTGGATATGGGTCTAACCTCTATTTTAGAGTAAAGAATCACAATTTCAAAATCCAAAATTTTCTATATCTAGTGTTGATCTATGCCCATGGTGTGACCCGGCTGGAGCACAGACCAGTGTTAAAAGTTGCCTGTTTTGTTTTGCAGTCCAAGGCCTTTGGGTCTTGGGCCTAATTCTTTCTATCCGTGCAACTACCTATACGTATCCATATTTCACCTTCATATCATACAAGACATTTCCAACACTCTCTCAAACACTTAGACAAATCTTTCACCCCAAATTTCAAGTCCCAAAACTCATCCGGATCTTAATGATTTCACTCAAGCTTCAAGTATCCATTTGCAATCTTCATCAAGATTCTCCAAAATCAAGGTATGTGGATTTCAACCATTGGGTCCTTTCACGCATGGTGCCCAAGATTCCTTTTTACATAAAATGCATGTTTCTAAGTTGATTTACTTATGGGTCTTACTCACTACAAATTTGACTATAAACTATGTTGGGATTTTGTGAAAGTGTGACTTCTTAAGCATGTTTTAAGCTATGAATTTTGGATCTCTCTTGAGATTTGATGAAGGGTTTTGATGAATGTTACATGAGGGTGTTACCAAGTGTTCGTGGGTGGTTTTACATCAAGTTTTCTTGCATAATTTAACTCGTGAATTGTATGATTTTATAATAGCATTGCACACCCACCAAGTGTCTAATAAAATTTCCGGTTAATGTATTTTGAGTTATTGAAGGCCTAATGCTTGGCATAATGACTTTATGATGAAGAAAGGATGTTATGTATGCGTTGATTCCACTAGAAGAGTCTATTGTGTTAAGATTTGACCATAGCCAATTGAGGAGTGATGCCTTAGTCATCTTGGATGGGGGTGGTAAGCCAACAACCAATGGAGGGGTTGATACCTCAATCATCTTGGATGGTGGTAAGACATCAATCAATTGAGGGATTGATACCTCAATAATCTCAGATGTGGGTGGTAAGCCATCAATCAGTTAAGTGGTTGATACCTTAAACACTACTAAGGAGTTGTCTATCTTAGATTCCAGGTACTAAGTTTCTTGGTCTATGATGATGGTCTATTCCTACTAAGGTAATATGTTCCATATATAAGCATATTAACTTCAAGTATCATTCATGCATGTCATATTATTATATGTTCACCTATTGCCTAATTATGCACATTGATTATGATGCCCATCTATTGTTGTATTGCATTGTACATACTTAGTACATTCAAATGCACTAACACATACTCTATGCGTATATGATGTTACCATGTAGGAAACAGAGCCCTACATTATCCTCCTCCTCCTCCACGTGGCTGGTGCAATATCTCTCAAAGAAAGTTGGTGACTCCTCAACTTTGAGGACATACTTTTCTTGATTTGTGCTGTGTATAGACTCTCTTTTCTTTATTGTGTTCTTTGACTATGAGGGTGAGCCCTGTTGCTTGTCTTAGCTCCCGTAGAATTTTATGTTTAGAGGTATTGTTGGACATGTTATGTAATGATGCTACGAGCCTTGACTCTCTTGGCTCTTTTGATACTTTATGATATGAAAAATGTCCCTTAGCCTGATTTATCCCTATTTCCTATTTATTATTGCTATTTTATTGCTTCCGCGATCAAGGATGTTTAATGATATGTTAAGAGGCTTACTTTGGGTCCCTTCGGGTTCCCCATGCATCATGTCACATTTATGCCCTAGGCTTGGTATCTCTTGAATATACCAAAATATAGTCAGTAAACACAATCATAAATATATCAAGATACTATCTGAACACTCTATTCATCAAGTCCATGAAGGCTGCAGGTGGATTCCCCAAAGGACATGACCAAGAACTCAAAATAGCCATATCTAGTCCTAAAGGTTTTCTTTGGAATGTCACATTCCCTCACTTTCAACTGATAGTTGCCAGATCTAAGCTCTATTATTGAGAAACAGAAGGCACCCTTAAGTTGGTCAAAAAAATCATGTATCCTTGGGAGAGGATACTTATTCCTTATGGTGACCTTGTTGAGTTGCCTATAGTCAATACACATTCTGAGAGGCCTATCTTGCTTTTGCATGAATAGGACAAGGGCACCCTAAGAATAAATGCTCAGCCTTATTAATCCCTTCTCTATGAAATATTTCAATTATTCTTTCAACACAGAAGGGGCCTTCCTATAAGGTGGAATTGAGATAGGTTGGGTGTCAAAAAGAACATCAATCCCAAAGTCAATCTCCCTATCAGGAGGGACTCAGGACAAATCCTTGGGAAACACTTTCAGAAACTCATTCACAATCGGGACAGACTCAAGAGTAGGAGACTCAACATCATCACATTTAACTCTCACAAGGTAGTAGATACTACCCTAAGCAATCATCTTTCTGGCTCTAAGATAGGAGATAATCTTTCCTTTAGGTGCTATAAAATCGCCCTTCCACTCTAGAACCGGCTCATTCGGGGAATTGGAACTTAATAGTTTGGGCTCTACAATCAATGAAGGCATAACAGGCATATAGCCAATCAATGCCAAGGATCAAATTAAAATTAGTCATATCTAACTCAACCATATCAATGATAGTATTTCTATGATGGATGGACACTATACAATCTCTATTGACTCTCTCATCCCGAATAGATTCACCCACTGGAGTAGAAACATCAAAGGATTCAAGAAGACTCTCAGGGGTTCTACCAAATCTTCTGGCCACATAAGGAGTTATAAAAGATAATGTGGCACCAGGATCCATCAACACATAACAATCAATAGAAAAGACTTAAATCATACCAGTCACAACATCTGGGTAGTTCTCCTGATAATGTCGACTACCCAACGCATACAAACAGTTTGTGCCCCGCTTACGCCTGACATAGTACCGCTCTGATTTCCTTTAGCCAGTGGGGATAATGTAGAAGATTGAGCCCAATCAGCCTATTTTGGACAATCTCTCTGATAGTAACCTATTTGGCTACACTTGTAGCATACATCACTCCCTTCATGACATCTCCCCAGGTGCAATTTACCACACTTGCTATGTGCTGGCTTACCCAATGAACCTTGAGCCATACTAGCTTATGATAGAGATACATAGGCTCCAACATTCTGGGACCTGTCATTATTTCTAACTCTAGGTGCTGGTGCACTAGCAGATGATGGTGCTGGTAATCAGTTTCCATTCCCCGTCTTTCCAATCTCATGGTTGTATGTTGTCACTTTCTTATTTCTTAACTTCTTTTTATTATGCGACCTCTCATTATCAGCTTGTTGCATAAAGTTCATCAATCTACCAATATCCACGTCACTCATGAGCATTGCTTCCTTCTCATCCCTCTTCATCCCCTATTCAATCCATCAACATAAATTCCTATCCCCCCCTCAAATCAGCAACCATGGCCTGAGCATAGCGAGAAAGTTTAATAAATTTCAGCCCATACACTTGCACAGTCATAGAGCACTATTTCAAGTTCAGGAACTCTCTTACCTTAGCCTTTCTACGCTCCCTTGGGAAGAAGTGCCCTAAGAAGGCTTCCTCGAACATAGCCCAAGTCAACATGGGGGCATCCTCTCCTCTACCCTTCTTCCATTGATCATACCAAAGCCTTGACACACCCTTTAGTTGATAAGTAGTGAGTTCCACTCTATCAACATCAGCTACATGCATCACTTGGAACACTTTCTAAAGCTCCTCTATATAGTTCTCAAGATCCTCAGTAGATGCAGACCCTGTGGACTCAGGCGGATTCATCCTCAAGAATTTCCCGACTCTAGAAGTGTCATGGGCATCCTATCGACCCGTTCCTTATCTCGTAGTAGGTGTTATAACTGCCTGGGATAGAGTATGAATAACTTGGTGAAGCTCAACATTGGAGACCTTATGTTGCGGGGGCTATGCAATAGCAACAACTGGATCCATATGCTCCTCATGTCCTTGAGGCTCAGGTGAGTTAACATGCTATTTGGTAGGAGATCCTCTACCCCTGACGGCTCTTGTGGGAGGCATGATTACAATTCTGCAATGCGCAAAGCATGAATTAGCAGAGAAATTTCATAGAGTATAACTCTAAAGCACGATTTAGAAAATGAATGAAGGGAAACAATTCCTAATGTCCTATAGCCTCTTGTTTATCAAGTGTGGTCGGTAGCATACCCATAAATAAGACTCTACTAGACATGGTTTCATAGACTCCCTAGGACACTTGAACTAGTACTCTGATACCAAATTTTTCACGCCCCAAGAGAGTACCCAAGACGTGGCCAGCACCAGGGATTATTGATAGTCCCCAAGCGAACCACGTGTCTTCATCACAATCATTCAATCAATAAATTCTACTAATCAACGGAAGACATAAAGATATATAAATGGGCGCATATATCTAATCTCAAATAATAATAATAATAAAAGGCTAGTAGAAAGAACTAGCTAACAATCTTAACAATCAATATTTGACTCTAGTCTATGAAGCCTCTATCACTATCAGGTGGTGTCAATGATAGACTTATGGCTACCTCAATAAAAAAGGTAATAATGTCTAACTCTAAAGCAAGATGAAAATAACATATGAATCCTTCAAAGTGAGGGAGGCTCTTCAATCAGCTAAACGTCCAAGATCCTCAACAATGCGCCTGTTGAGGATCTTTAATCCCTATATCTGCAGCATAACATGATGTAGCATCGAATGGCCTCGGTACATGGAATGTACTATATATAAAATAGCTGAATGAAATAGAAACAGGTAGAATAGTATGAAATATCAATCAACTCAATATAGAAATCACATGTCAAGTATTTATCTAAAGTAAGAATAAAGAGTATACAAGTGACCCATCATGAAATGCCCCGAAAATGTGCTTTGGAAATGTCCATAATTGTAATTTTCATATATCTCAAAATCCATGCGTGATATCGAAAATCCAACTCATATTCTTGATCAGGGGGTAAAATTGAGTGTGAAATGGATATAATCCCGATTTTAGAGGACATATAGCGATCATTTTTACCAAATTTTCAATTTCTAGTAGGAGCCTGTGATGCCTTTAAGATAGTTCGTTTGCACTTCCTTGATTTTTCTGTTTTGGCATAAAATATTAGGGTCATGTCCCCATGTCCACCTATGCATAAACACACCTATACTTAGCCATTTTTCAACTATATATCACTCAAAACACTCTCAAAATCCTCTCTAGCACTCAACCAAATATCTCATCCAAATTCAAGTGTCCCAAGCTTAATTTTGGATCTCAAGAAATTCATCCAAGCTTCAAGTTCTCATTCAAATCTACATCAAGGAAATCCCCAAATCTAAGGTATCTGGGTTTCAACCATTGGGTTATTTCACCCATATTGTCCAACCTTCCTTTTTATGAAAATTGCATGTTCCTAAGTTGTATTACTTATGGGTTTTACTTATTATGAATTATGAGTACAAATTAAGTAGAGATTTTATGAAATGTTGATTGGAAACATATGTCTACCTATTTCAAGCTCACACTATGAGATGGCTTGTCTATTGTGACTATGCATGTTTGGGGCTATGCTCGTACTACCATGTTGAGGGGTATGTACCTTGACTACCTTGTCGAGGGGTGATATGCCCATATTACCATATCGAGGGGTACGTACCTTGACCATCTCCTTAGGGGGTAACATGCTCGTACTACCAAGTTGAGGGGTAGGTACCTCAATCACCTTCCAAGGGGAGAACATGCCTTGAATTCCTAGAAATAGTTGTGTGTTCTATGATTATGCTCTCCTATAACACATGTATTATGTTCTATACAAGATATATGATTTACAAGCATGTTTAACTTCAAGCATTTATCATGTATGCCATATTGATATTATAGTCATACATTGCTTATGATTATGCATTTTGACTATATTGGTTTATATCTTGTTGCATTGCATCCTACATACTTAGTACATTATAACATACTAATGCATGCTCTATTCCTACATGATGTTACCATTTAGGAATAATAACACCTCAGGATCATCCTCCACATGGCAAGTTTAGCATCTTGAAGACACTTTTTGGTGAGTCCTCAAGTTTAGGTACACTAGCTATGCTACTCTTGCTTTTGTCATCTCTTCATACTGAACATTTGGTACTATGAGGGTGAGCCCAGAAAATGTCTTGGCCCCCCACAAAATCTATGCTAGAGGTGTTGTTAGAATAACTGATGTAATTATGCTATGATATTGACTCTTGAATGTTTTCTGTTTATCCAAGATTTCCCTCAGTTCTGTTTCCCTTCTTTATGTCTCTTGTTGTTGATGTTTTTCTTCTGCGACCAAGGATGTGTGATTAATATGCTAAGAGTCTTGTTTGGGGTTCCTTTGGGTTCTACATTTTCCTTTCATACCTAGGCCCTAGGCTAGGGTCGTTATAAACTTGGTGTCAGAGCACTAGGTTGTTAAATGGTCTTCGATATCCAACACACCACGTCTATTCGAGTCTTGCTCATGGTTGTGAAGTGCACCACAACCATGAGTAAGCATCTATGACAAGTTTTAGGAAATGTTTCCCTTCTTCATGATCTATATCATGCTTTAGGAGTAAGGTAATGCCTTTTTCCTTAATGAATTTTCTTTGCTATTCTAGATAATGTCGATTCCAAGAGGAAGAAGAGCTTGTACTCCTAAGAAGCAACCAGCCCCTCCTTCTCCTCAAGCTCCTCAAGATAGGGGAGTGGTCCATGAAGAGTTCCAGGATGCTATTACTATGTTGGCCCATGCAATGACTAATCAAATCAACCAAGGGGCCCTAGCCCCTCATACTTTTACGCCAACCTCAAGGATAAGGGATTTTACTAGAATAAACCTACCAAAGTTCCATGGAACCAAGGTGGATGAAGATCCACAAGAATTCATTAATGAGGTGTATAAGGTATTGTCCGTTATGGGGGTTAACTCAGAGGAAAAGGCAGAGTTGGCATCCTACCAACTCAAAGGGGTGGCTCAAATTTTGTTCACTAAATGGAAGATGGAGATGGGTAATGGTGATTCTATCCTTTAGAATCAAAGCGGCTTTTCTCAGCCGATTCATTCCTATAGAGCTAACAGAGGCGAAAATGATGGAATTTGTGAATCTATATCAAGGGTCTATGAGTGTGAGAGAGTATGCCCTCAAGTTCAACCAACTCTCCAAATATACCCCACAATTGGTTGTCGGGCGGAGGTCTAGGAGAACAAATTTGTGTCAGGTGTGTCCAACTTGGTGAATGAAGAGTGTCATACCGCCATGCTAATAGGCGATATTGATTTGTCCCACCTCATGATATATGTTGAACAACTAGAGGGGGGAAAAGTTGAGAAAGAGAAGAAGTAGTTAGGCGAAGAGGGCCCATCATGAAGGTGCATTCCAAAATCTCATGGGTGGCCGGTTTCCTAATGGCCACAAGTTCCAAGGCTAAGGGTCTTCCAATGCTCCTAATAGGAGGTTTGCTAATGATAATCAAAGATTCCAAGGTGGTAGTGGTGGGGTGCCAAATCCTAGGAGCCCAAGGTGTGAAAGAAATCATAGTGGTCCATGTTTTAAGAATTCTAATGCTTGCTTTGGATGTAGTGAAGTGGGTCATGAGATGATTGATTGTCTTCATAATCAAAAAAAGGGTAGAGCGGTCGTCCACGAGGCCATGGTGCAAATACAGGTCCAAAGGGAAGAGGAGGCCAACAAGGGGGTGCTCCAAGGCAAAACAAGTTCTATGCTCTTCAAGGGAGACAAAGGGCCAGATGAGGTTCCCGATGTCATCACCAATATGTTAAAGGTTTTTTATTTTGATGTGTATGCTTTGATGGACCCAGGTGCCACTCTTTCTTTTATTACTCCTTTTATATCCAAAAATCTTCATGTTGGCCTCCAATGATTGTGTGAACCCTATGAAGTGTCTAACCTCATTGGTGAGTCTATTGTTGCTAGAAGAGTCTATAGAAATTATGCCGTATTCATATTTCATAAAATCTTGCCTTGTGATTTTGTTAAGTTAGATATGGTAGATTTTGATGTTATACTTGGGATGGAATAGTTGCATGCAAATTAAACATCTATTGATTGTAGAACCCGTAGGGTCAAATTTCAATTCCCTAATGAGCCTGTCCTTGAGTGGGAAAGTTTTGATGCAGTGGTCAAGGGGAGATTCATTTCTTGTCTTAAAGCCTAAAAGTTGATTTCTAAGGGTTGTCTTAATCATCTTGTGAGGGTTAGGTATGTTGAGTCTAAAGTCCTTCCTATGGAGTCAGTTCTGGTGGTTAATAAGTTCCTTGATTTCTTTTCCGATGAGCTTCTCGGTGTTCCTCCTGAAAGGGAAATAGACTTCGGTATAGACCTCCTTCTCGATACTCAACCCATTTCTATTCCCACTTACCATATGGATCCGGGGGAGTTGAAGGAGTTGAAGGAGCAATCGAGAGATTTGTTGGAAAGGGGTTTTATAAGGCCTAGTAAGTCACCTTGGGGTACCCTGGTGTTATTTGTGAAAAAGAAGGATGGCTCTCTTAAAATAGTGTTTACCGATAACTTAATAGAGTCACCATCAAGAATAAGTACCCTATACCAAGGATTGATGACCTTTTTGATCAAATTCAAGGGGCTAGTCGCTTCTCTAAGATTGATCTACGGTCCAGGTATCACAAAGTGAATGTTAGGGAGTGTGACATTCCTAAGACAGCTTTCTAGACTAGGTATGGGCACTTTGAGTTTGTAGTTATGTCCTTTGGGTTAACTAATGCACTAGCTATATTCATGGATCTTATGAATTGAGTCTTTAAACCCTACTTTGACTTGTTTTTTGTGGGTTTTATTGATGGTATCTTTATTTGTTCCCACAATTAGGAGGAACATGTGAATCACTTAAGGGTGGTACTACAAATCTTGAGGGGAGGAGAAGTTGTATGCTAAATATGAAAAATGTGAGTTTTGATTGGAATAGGTTTCTTTCCTAGGGCATGTGGTGTTGGGGGATGGCATTAAGGTGGATCCTAAGAAATCGGAGGTGATTAGAAATTGGCTTAGACCTTTAACTCCATTGGATTTAGAAGTTTCATGGGTTTGGTGGGTTATTACTAGAGTTTTGCAAATGGATTCTCTTCTATTGCTTCTCCTATGACTAATTTGAACCAAAAGAAGGCAAATTTTGTGTGTACCGATGAGTGTGAAAAGAGTTTACAAACTTTGATAGATAAGCATGTCTCTGCTCCTATTTTGTCTCTAACGGATGGGTTAGAGGGGCTTGTTGTATATTGTGATGCCTCAAGAATTGGTTTGGGGTGTGTTTTGCTGCAAAGTTGTGAGGTGATAGTATATGCCTCTAGACAACTTAAAGTGCATGAGAAGAATTATCCCACCCATGATCTTTTATTGGCGGCCATGATATTTCCTTTGAATATTTGGCATCATTACTTGGATGGGGTTCATGTTTATGTGTTTACCGATCATAAGAATCTCAAATATTTTTTCACCCAAAAAGATCTCAACTTGAGACATAGATTGTGGTTAGATCTCCTTAAAGATTATGATATGAGTATGCATTATCACCCCAGCAAAGTAAATGTTCTATCTGACCGTCTAAATATGGTGTTTATGTGTAGCCTATCTCATGTTAATGTTGGTGGCAAGGAGGTGGCTAGAGAGGTCCATTGGTTGGTTAGATTAGGGGTTAGGTCGGAAGAAGTTGATAATAGTGGTGTAGTAGTTTTTGATGGTTCTAAGTCATCATTGATTGATGAGGTAAAGGCAAAACCAGATCTTGACCCTACCTTGCTAGAGTTAAAGGCCTTGGTGAGATATGGTAGCGTAGAGGTTTTCTCCTAAGAGGGAGATGGTGTCTGTTACGACCCAAGCCTAGGGCTTAGATGTCACACGATGAATAGGGAACCCCGTGGGATCCCAACCAAGCCTCTTAATATATCATTAAACATCCTTGATCACGCAAGCTATTAAATAATAATAGAAGAATAGAAATAAGGACAAAGAGACTAGGGGAAATCCTTCATTTCACAAATCATCAAAAGAGTCAAAGGGAGCCAAGCTTATAGTATCATTACATAACTTGTACAACAACACCTCTAAACATAGAACTTAGTGGGACCAAGACAAGCAACTAGGCTCACCCTCATAGTAAAAACATAAAATAAAAGAAAGAGAGTCTTTATACATAGCATAAGATCAAAGACATTGTCACCGAATTTGAGGACTCAAGAACTTGCTTTGTGGAGATAGTACTAGCCACATGGAGGATGAGGATGATCATGACGAGATCTGGTTCCTACATGGTAACATCATGTCGGAATAGAGTATGCATTAGTACATTGGAATGTACTAAGTATGTAGGATGCAATGCAACAAGAGATAGGTAACATACTCAAAATGCAATATCATAAGCAATGGATAACATAATAAAAAAAAAAAACCATGCTAATATAGGATATTACATGTGAAGGAAGACACCATCATCATAGACTAAGCAACTTAGTACTTGGAATCCAAGGTAGACCACCCCTTTGATGTGATTGAGGAATCAATCCCTCAATTGGTTGATAGACGTGATCACCCTTCATCAGAAGTGATTGAGGTATCAACCCCTAAATTAATTGATGGCTTAACACTCCAATCCGAAGTGATTGAGGTATCCACCCCTCAATTGGTTAATGGTATACCACCCCCATCCGAGGTGATTGAAGTATCAACCCCTCAATTGGTTATGGTCAGCTCACAACACTATAGATATATATCATGAAATCATCACATAAACACTATCCTTCCATCATCATAAAGTCATTTAACTCATACGCCATGCATTAGGCCTTCAACAACTTAAGATACATTAACCGGACATTTTATCAAACACTTGGAGGGTGTGCAATGTTACTATAAAACCATGAAATTCAAGAGTAAAATCATGCAAGTAAACTTGAAATAAATTTCCAAATTTTGATATGGTTGCTCTAAGATTGGGGTTAGACTCATTTCCCTCTCAATTTTGCCCCCGATCAAGAATATGAACTCAGGTATTTGAAATAAATCACGAATTTTGAGATATATGAAAATTATAATTTTGCGCACTTTCGAGATACATTTTTGGGCACTTTTTGGGGTCATTTCAATATCTACCTCCTGGGAACATTCATCCCCAAATATTAATGAAACGTACATAGGAAGGATAATCATGAACAGATCAGCCCCAACAAGAATGAAACAATGTACTTAAACATCATTTTTAAAAATCTCAACATAAATGTCACAATCACCATGAATTTGTCAACATAAACATGAATGCATGCAAATAACATATAGGGCTGATACACGAGACATGAAATAACATAAAAGGCTTAGAATTAGGATCTTAGGCTTGAGTAGAATGGAAGAGATAGGGATATCGCTTTTGCATGTCCGCTTCGGCATCCCATGTAGCACTTTTGACTTGTTGATTCCTCCAAAGGACCTTAACGGAAGCCACATCCTTGTTCCTCAGCCTCTTCACTTGACTATCCAAGATCTCTACTGGAACCTCTTCATAGGTCAAGTTATCTTCAACAAAACCCACAACATCCAATGGAATAATATCATTGAAATCACCCACACATTTCCTCAACATAAATATATGAAAGACTAGATGAACTAAGTCTATTTCACTAGGCAGCTCCAACTCGTTGGCCACCTTACCAATCCTCCTCAACACTCTATAAGGACCAATAAATCTTGGACTCAATTTACCCTTCTTACCAAAACTAACCACACCTTCAAATAGACCTAATCATGAATTTTAAATTAAAGCTCCCTTCTCCTCACATCAACATAGGCCTTTTGACGACTTTAGGATGTCTTTAACCTTTCCCTAGTCAACCTTACCTTCTCCATTGCCTCTATGACCGATCCAGACCGAACAAGGCAATTTCTCCGACTTCAAACCACCCAACCAGTAATCTACAATGCCTACCCTAGAGAGCCTCAAAAGGAGCCCTACTAATGCTAGAATGATAGCTATTATTATAAGCAAACTCAATCAATGAAAGATGATCATCCCAACTACCCTTAAAGATCAAAATACAAGCTTTAAGCATATCCTCAAGAGTTTGGATAGTTCTTTCTACTTGGCCATCCGTTTGAGGGCGAAAGGTTGGACTAAGCTTTACCTTGGTACCAAGACCTCTTCGGAAGAACCTCCACAAGTGTGAAATGAATTGAGCACCACGATCTGACATAATAGACAAGGGAACACCATGCAATATAACCACTCATGAATGTACAATTTAGCATAGTCTTCGACGCCATAAGTAGTCTTAATCGGTAGGAAATGAGCCGACTTTATCATTCTACCAAGCACAACCAAATAGAATCAAAACCCTTTCTAGTCTTAGGAAACCTAACCATAAAATCCATGTTAATTTCTTCCCACTTCCAAGTAGAAATCTCTATATCTTGGGCTAGGCCACACGACCTTTGATGTTTGGCTTTGACTTGTTAGAAACTATGACAACCGGACAAAATATTTGGTAATGACTTTCTTCATACCTCCCCACCAAATCACATCCCTTAAATCTCTATACATCTTGGTAGAATCGGGGTAAAAAGAATAAGAAGAATTATGAGCCTCATCAAGAATCTTCTCCCTCAAGCCATTAACACTAGGTACACATAACCTACCTTGGTATCTAAGGGCACCATCTCCCCCTTGGGAGGAAACCTCCATCTTGACCTCTTTCACCAAGGCTTCTAATTATAAGAAGGAAGGGTCAAGATCTTACTTTGCTTTTACCTCACCAATAAAGAAAGATTTTGAACCATCAACAACGACAATACCACCATTATCAACTTCTTCCTACCAAACCACCAATATTGCCAATCGATGGGCCTCTCTAGCCACCTCTTTGCCCCCATCATTAACATAAGCTAAGCTACTCATAGAAACCCTACTCAAAGCATCCGCTACAACATTAACCTTACCAGGATGATAATGCACATTCATATCATAATCCTTAAGAAGCTCTAACTACCATCGTTGTCTCAACTTGAGATCCTTTTGAGTGAACACATATTGGAGGCTCTTATGATCAGTAAACATATCAACATGCACGCCATACAAATAATGAGCTAAATTTTCAAAGCAAAAACCATGGCGGCCAATTCAAGATCATGAGTAGAATAATTCTTTTCATGAACCTTGAATTGTCTAAAGGCATAAGCTATCACCTTACCATTTTGCATCAAGACATAACCTAAACTAATCGGGAAGGTATCACAATACACAACAAACACTTCCAACCATTCTGGTAGAGACAAGATAGGAGTGGAGAAAAGCTTATCCTTCAAGGTTTGAAAACACTTTTCACACTCATCGGTCTACACAAACTTAGAGTTTTTTTTAGTCAACCTAGTCATGGGAGAAGCAATAGAAGAGAACCTAATCACAAACCTTTGGTAATAACCTGCTAAACCCAAGAAGCTTCTAATATCCGATGGGGTCAAAGGTATAGGCCAATTTCTAATCACCTCCATTTTCATAGGATCCACCTTAATACCATTCTCAGAGACCACATGACCTAGAATGACAAACTCCTTCAACCAAAATACATATTTGTCATACTTAGCATACAACTTCTCATCCCTCAATGTTTGCAACACCACCCTCAAATGGCGTACATGCTCCTCCTCACTGGAAAAGATCAAAATATCATCAATCAAGACCACAACAAATGAATTTGGGTAGTATTTAAAGACCCTATTCATAAGATCCATTAAGATAGCTAGTGCATTGGTAAACCCAAAAGACATGACCACAAATTCATAATGCCCATACCTAGTCCAGAAGGCCATCTTGGGAATGTCTCACTCCTTCACTTTCATTTGATGATACCCGAAACGAAGATCAATCTTAGAGAAGTGACTAGCCTCTTAAAGTTGGTCAAACAAATTGTCAATCCTTAGTGAGGATACTTATTCTTTGTGATGACTCTATTGAGTTGTTGGTAGTCATTACACATTCTAAGAGAACCATCCTTCTTCTTCACAAAAAAAACTAGTGCACTCGAAGGTGATTGGCTAGGACTAATAAAACCATTCTCCAACAAGCCCCTGAATTGCTCCTACAACTTATTTAGCTCCGTCGGCGCCATATGATAAGGGGGACTAGAAACGGGCTGAGTATTGGGGAGAAGGTCTATATGATAGTCTATTTCCCTTTTGGGAGGAACACCGGGAAAGTCATTTGGAAAGACATCAAGAAACTAACTAACCACCGGAATCGACTCTATAGGAAGGACTTTGGACTCCACAGCCCTAACCCTCACAAGATGATAGAGACACCCCATAGAGATCAACTTTTGGGCATTAATGCAAGAGATAAACCTACTCTTGACTACCAAATCATGACTCTCCCACTCAAGGAAGGGTTTATTTGGGAATTGGAACTTGATCCTACGGGTTCTACAATCAATAGAGGCATAGTAAGCATGCAACAAATCAATCCCAAGAATAACATCAAAATCAACCATGTTCAACTCAACAAGATCACAAGGCAATATTATATGCAAGAAACAAATAAGAAAATTTCTATATATCTTTGTAGTAATAATAGATGCACCATAGGAGTAGACACCTCATAAGACTCACAAAACAATTTGGGCTCAACATGAAACTTTTGGCAATAATAGGGGTAACAAAATAAAGAGTGGCACATAGGTCTTTCAATGCATACACATCAATATCAAAGACTTTTAATATATTCATGAGGACATCGGCCACCTCATCTACCCCTTACCTTCCTTGATGAACATAAAGGTGATTGAGCCTTGGGGCACCACCTTGTTGGCCTCTTATCCCCAAAGGATCTTCATTAGCATCTCGACCTTGAAGATGAACATCCTTACCCTTGTCGCAATTTCGTGGACAATTAATCATCTTGTGGCCTACTTCCCCACAATCAAAACAAGCATTGGTATCCCTCAAGAATGGGCTACCATGACCCCTGCCACACTTTGGACACATAGCATTAGGCACCACACCACCATCACCTTGGGCCCTTGAGTTGTCATTGGAAAATCTTCTATTAGGATCATGAGAAGACCCTTGGCCTTGGTGAAAATGACTACCCTTAGGATTTTTAAACTTACCATCAAAATGAAACCTCTTGTCCTCATGACCCCTTCTTTTCCTTAATTTTTTTCTCCTCCAATTTTTCGGAAAAAGTCATTAAGAGGGACAAATACATGTCACTAATCAGCATAGCCACCCGGTGCTCCTCATTCACTAAATCAGATACACCCATCACAGACTTATTCATTCTATGTCTTGGATCGGCCACCAATTGGGGAGAATATTTTGAGAGTTGACTAAACTTGAGAGAATACTCCTTCACACTCATAGAATCTTTCTTCAAATTCATGAACTCCATTATTTTGACCTCTCTAAGCTCAAGATGGGAAGAACCTATTGAGAAATGCCGCCTTAAACTCCTCCCATAGAACAACATTGTTGTTCCCTTCTTCCCATAGGACCACATTGTTGTTCTCCTTCTTCTATTGAGTACACTATATTTGGGCCACCCCCTTAAGTTGGTAAGCCACCAACTCCGCCTTTTCCTCTGATCTAACAGCCACAATGCCCAACACTTTGTATGCCTCATCAATAAATTCTTGAGGGTCCTCATCCACTTTAGATCCATTCAACTCCGGTGGGTTCATCCTTATGAAATCCCTTACCGTAGATGCCAGAGTAGGAGCATGAGGGGCTTGGGCCCCTTAGTTGACTTGATTAGCCATGGCTTGAGCTAGTAAAGTGAGAGCATCTCGAAGCTCAACATGACCCTGTTGTTCCTCGGGTGTGTGGGCTCTTCTTCCTCTTCTATTAGGCATGATCTAACATAGCAAAAAACAATTAATATGGTGGGGAAAACCTTACCTTAACTCTTATAGCATGACATAGATTAAGAAGAAGGGAGACATTTCCTAGAACATCTTATAGCCTCTTAATTATAGTTGTGGTGCACAACACAACCATGAATAAGACTCTAATCGATGTTGTGTGTTAGATGCTGAGGACAATTAATAACCTAATGTTCTGATACCAAGTTTTTCACGACCCAAGACTAGGGCGTAGACGTGACACGGCGAATGGGAAACCCTATGGGACCCTAATGAAGCCTCTTAACATATCATTACACATCCTTGATCGCGGAAACAATTAAACAACAATAAAAGAATAAAAATATGGGCAAAAGGGACTAGGGGAAATCATTCATTTCACAAATCACCAAAAGAGTCAAAGGGATCTAAGCTTATAGCTTCATTACATAACTTGTCCAACAATACCTCTAAACATAGAACTTTGTGGGGGACAATACAAGGAACTTGGCTCACCCTCATAGTTCAAACATACAATAAAGGAAAACAAGTCTTTGTACATCGCATAAGATAAAAGACATTGTCCCAAAAATTGAGGACTTACCAACTTGCTTTATGGGATAGTACTAGCCACGGGGAGGATAAGGATGATCATGAGGAGCTCCGGTTCCTACATGATAAAATCATGTAGGCATAGAGTATGTGTTAGTATATTTGAATGTACTAAGTATGTAGGATGCAATGCAACAAGAAATAGGCAACATACTCAAAATGCAATATCATAAGCAATGGCTACCATAATAACAATATGACATGTATGACTGATATTTGAAGCAAAACACTCTAATATAGGACATATTACATATGAAGGAAGAGACTATCATCATAGAACAAGCAACTTAGTACTTGGATTCCAAGGTACACCACCCCTTAGAGGTGATTGAGGAATCAACATCAATTTGTTAATGGACATGACCACCTCCATCGAAAGTGATTAGGGTATCAACCACTCAATTCGTTGATGACTTACCACCCCCCTGAGGAGATTGAGGTATCAACCCCTCAATTGGCTAATAGAAATGACCACTCTCTGTCGAAAGTAATTGAGGTATCAACTCCTCAAATGGTTGATGGCATAACACCCCCATCCGAGGTGATTGAGGTATCAACCCTCACTTGGTTATGGTCAACTCATAACACTATAAATATATATCATGAAATCATCATATAAATAACATCCTTTCATCATCATAAAGTTACTTAACTCATATGCCAAACATTAGGCCTTCAACAACTTAAGATACATTAAACAAACATTTTATCGAACATTTGATGGGTGTGAAATGCTAGTATAAAACCATGCAATTCAAGAGTGAAATAATGCAAGTAAACTTGAAGTAAATTAACCCATCAATGCTATGTAATACCATTATGCAATATACATCAAAATCCTTCATCAAATCTCAAGATAGATCCAAGATTCATAGCTCAAAACATGCTCAAACAGTCACACATTTATGAAACCATAACATAATTCATAGTCAAATTCATAGTAAATAAGAAGCATAACTAAATCAACTTAGAGACATAAAATTCATGGAAAAAGGAAGCTTGGGCACCATGTGTCAAAGGACCCAATGGATGAAAACCACATACCTCAACTTTGGGAATTCCTTGATGAATATTGAGAGAAGACCTTGAAGCTCGAGTGAAATCCTTAAGATTCGGAATGAGGTTTTGGCACTTGATTTTGAGTGAAATATTTGTCTAAGTATTTGAGAGATTATCGCGGTCTGTCTTGTATGATATGAAGGTAAAATATGGCTAAGTATAGGTGTTTTTACCTATGGGATGTCTTAGGCCCAAGATCCAAAAGTCTTGGACCGACATAAAATAACAGGGCAAAAATAACACTGAGGCGCGCCGCAGCCACGTTGCACTAGGGGCGCACACTGCTCACTGGAAATTACAACTTTGAAAATTTATTTTTTGATACGGTGGCTCTAAAATGGGGTTAGACCCATTTCCCACTCAATTTTGCCCCCTGATCAAGAATATGATGTTAGATTTTCGAAATCACACACGGATTTTGAGATATATGAAAATTACAAAATTATCACTTCTGAGGCACATTTTTGGGCACTTTTTGAGGTCTTTTCAGCGCCTTTAGGTATCAAGGTAAATTGTGTGTGCCAAGTGTTGATGACCTTAGAAAGATTATTCTAGATGAGGATCATAATTCTTCCTATTCTATTAACCCCAACAAAGATGCATAGAGATTTGAGGGAAGTGTATTGGTGGGGTGGTATAAAGAGAGACATGGCCAAGTTCATATCCAGACGTCACAATTGCCAACAAGTGAAAGCTGAACATCAAAGGTCGGGTGGCCGAGCCTAAGATATAGAGATCCCAACTTAAAAGTGGGAGGAAATCAACATGGATTATGTGGTTGGATTGCCTAAGACTAGAAAGCATTTTGACTCTATCTTGGTTGTGGTTGATAGAATGGCAAAGTCGGCTCACTTGTTACTGGTCAAAACTACTTACGGTGCTGAGGATCATGCCAAATTGTACATCTATGAGTTGGTTAGATTGCATGGGGTGCCTTTGTCTATCATTTCGTATCATGGTGCTCAATTCACTTCTCACTTTTGGAGGTCTTTCTAAAGAGGTCTTAGTTCCAAGGTTAAGCTTAGCACAACTTTTCACCCTAAAACAGTTAGCTAAGCCGAGAGAACTATCCAAATTATTGGGGATATGCTTAGAGCTTATGTTTTAGAGTTTTAAGGGTAGTTAGGATGAACATCTTCCACTCATTGAATTTTCTTACAACAATGACTACCACTCAAGAATTGGTATGGATCCTTTTGAAGCTCTTTATGGTAGGCATTACAGATCCCGGTTGGGTGGTTTGAAGTGAGGGAAATGGATTGCTACATCCGGATTTGGTCATGGAAGCCCTGGAGAAGGCGAGATTAATAAGGCAGAGATTAAAAATAACCCAAAGTAGACAAAAGTCATATTCTGATGTGAGAAGGAGAGATCTTGAATTTAGTGTTGGTTATTGAGTTTACTTGAAAGTCTCACCCATGAAGGTTGTAGTTTGATTGGGCAAAAAGGGTAAATTGAGCCCAAGATTTGTGGGTCCTTATAGTGTGCTGAGAAGGATTGGTAAGGTGGCCTATGGGTTTTAGTTTCCCATTGATATGAATATAGTTCATTCGGTCTTCCATTTATCCATGTCGAGAAAGTGTACAGGTGACCCTAGTGATATAGTGCCTTTCGATGTTATGGGTGTGGTCAAAGATAATTTGAATTATGAGGACGTTCCGGTAGAAATTTTGGATAGACAAGTGAAGAGGTTGAGAAAAAAGGATATACCTTCCGTCAAGGTCCTTTGGAGAAACCAATGAGTTAAAAGTGCCACATGGGAAGCTGAGGCGGACATGCAAAAGCGTTACTCATATCTCTTCCATTCTACTCAGCGGAGGTATTAATTAAAGTTCCCCTATGATTACAAGTCTTCATTTTTGGTCCTATGCTATTTGCATGCATTTATGTTTCTATTGTTAAATTTATGGTGATTTTGACATTCATGTTGAAATTTTTAAAATGATGTTTACATGTATTTGTTGCATGCATATGTCAGGATGAAATCCTCATGATTACTTCTCTCATATACGCTTCTTTGACATTCAAGATGAATGTTCCCAAGGAGGAGATATCAAAATACCCCAAAAGGCCCAAAAATGTGCTTTGGAAATCCCATATTCGTAATTTTCATGTATCTCAAAATCCGTGTGTGATATAAAAAATCTGACTTCATATTCTAGATCAGGTGAAAAAATTAAGTAGGAAATGGGTATAACCCCGATTTTAGAGGACCCATAGAAAAATTTCATTTTTGCCAAATTTTCAATTTCTAGTAAGGTCCGTGATACCTCCGTGATGCAGACTCATCGCAGAGGTGTGTTTGCACTTCCTTGATTCTTCAATTTCATCCTAAAACATTAGGGTCCTAGACCCATGCTCACGTATGCGTAAAAACACTTATACTTAGCCATTTTTAACTCTATATCAAGACACTCTCGAAATTCTCTTTAACACAACCAAATATCTCATCCAAATTCAAGTGTCCCAAGCTTAATTTCGGATCTCAAGAACTTCATCCAAGCTTTAAGTTCTCATTCAAATCTATATCAAGGAAATCTCCATATTTGAGGTATGTGGGTTTCAACCATTGGGTCCTTTCACCCATGGTGCCCAACCTTCATTTTTATGAAACTTGCATATTCCTAAGTTGTATTACTTATGGGTATTACTTATTATGAATTATGATTACAAATTAAGTTGTGGTTTTATGAAATGTTGATTGGAAACTCATGTCTACCTATTTCAAGCTTATACTATGATATGGTTTGTTTATTATGACTATGTATATTTTAGACAATGTAATTATGATCTATTATGAGATTTGATGATGGATTTCAAGGTATCTTACATGAGGGTTTTACTATATGTTCGTGGGTTGATTTACATTAAGTTTTCTCACAATATTGCACTCTTGAATTACATGATTTTGAACTAGCATTGCACATCCACCAAGTGTTTAATAAAATGTCTTGACAAGGATTCTTGAGCTATTGATGATCTATTGCATGGATTATGAATGAAGTGACAATATGATGATTAAGGGATTGTATGTATGTATTAAATTTATGAAAGTATCTATAGTATTTCAAGTTGACCACACCTTGTTGGGGGGTGACATGCCCATATTACCACGTGGAGGGGTATGTACCTTGACCATCTCGTCGAGGGTGACATATCTGTACTACCACATCAATGGGTTGTACCATGACCACCTCATCGGGGGATGACATGGCCATACTACCATGTCAAGTGGTACTTGACCACCTCGTCGAGGGGTGACATACCCATACTACCAAGTTGAGGGGTAGATACCTCAATCACCTTCCAAGGGGGTGAGATGCCTTATATCTTGAGTAATAGTTGCTTGGTCTATGATTATGGTCTCCTACCATATATGTATTATGTCTTATACAAGATGTAAGATTTGCAACCATATTTTACTTCAAGCAGTGATCATGCATGCGATATTGATATGATACTCATTCATTTCTTATGATTATGCATTTTGACTAAATTGTCTTATGTCTTGTTGCATTGCACCCTACATACATAGTACATTAAAACGTACTAACATATACTCTATGCCTATATGATGTTACCATGTAGTAACTGGAGCACCTCACGATCATCCTCCACGTGGCTAGTTTAGCATCTTGAAGATAAGCTTTGGTGAGTCCTTAAGTTTGGGGGCACTAGCTATGCTACTCTTGCTTTTGTTATCTCTTTATGTTGAACATTTGATACTATGAAAGTGAGCTCGGAAAGTGTCTTAGTCCCCATCCAATCTATGCTAGATGTGTTGTTGTAACAATTGATTAATTATGCCATGATCTTGACTCTTGAATATTTTATGTTTATCCAAGACTTCTTTTAGTCCCATTTCCTTTCTTGATGTCTCTTGTTGTTGATGTTTTTCTTCCGCAACCAAGGATGTGCGATTGATATGCTAAGAGGCTTGTTTGGGGTTTGTTCGGGTTCTCTATTTACTATGTCATGCCAAGGCCCAAGGATTGGGTCTTGATGCATCAACCAATCAAACCAGACTCATCTCAAAGGAACTCCACACAACTTATCTCATCACATCTTATCTCATCTCAGAGTACTTAGTTTGGGAACTTTCTGGGAGTTTCTTTTATCCGACAATAATCATTTATGAGCCAATGATTGTACAATAATCTTGTTGATATTACCATAACCATTCCATACTTGCCAGGTAAGGAATGAATCGAGACCATAATGGACAGGTCCAAATGGAGACATCAATCTATAAGTCCTCTATTGATTTCAGGGACTTCTAATCAGAGAAGACCTTAATATAATGTGATTTGATGGTCCCAGTCCTCACCTACGCTTGGCTATGTAGTTTGATGAGTGCGAGATAGATGAACTCTTACTCTTTTGATGCTCGATGCTTCTCCCATGACTCAATGCTCATAAAACAATCCATCCTATCAAACTATCTCAATCATCTCATCTAAAATCATCCTCGTAAAGGAACTATGATTCAATCTATCTCATAGAGAGTTAAATCTTCTCATCTATTAACATCTCAATCATTAGCTAAAGTCTTAGAACAATTATTAAGGAAAAATCGAATAGACAATTCATTAGAGTTCATTTGGGGAGACTCATAGACCATCAAATACTATCAACCTATCATCATTCTCACATTCAAAATCACAATCACTATCAATATTCTTAATCAAGACTCTAGACTCAATCCCTATCTTCACTCATGCATGCATTCAAAATTATCATGTAGGTTTATGCAATATCTCATGAAAAGTATTCAATTAAAGAAAAGATAAGTTTATGATGATCATCAACATATTAAAATACATGTAAATAATATAATTTTCAAGAAAATCCATTCAGGATTCATGTATGTAGACTCATTGGACTCAAGAACTTTCAACTCTCTTCTAAGACTATTTATCGGCCAAATGAGAGAACGATCTCATGCTTTTTCTTTAGCCTTACATACTTGGGATGAAGTTTTACCAATCAACCGTCAATAATTTCCTTGAATTCTTCAGTCTACGCTTCCCTCTTCTCCTTTCTCAAGAACTAGTCTTTCAAGTATTTAGAAAAGGACCTAGAATAGAGTTTAAGACCCTATTTAGGCATCAAAACGACCCAATTTCATCATGTTTTGAGTTTGGGAGGAGTTGGAAATTGACTAGAATGTGCCACAAACTAAAAGAAAACTTTCACCCAGAAAATACGCAATTAACGACGTGGATGGGGCGTGGACCTATACATTTTTTCATAAAAATTTTTCGAACAAGTTTTCAATTCCTATCGAAAAGAACTGAAAAAAAGTGTTAGTATGCATCTGAGGCACTTTGTGCCTTAGGGTCACATCAACACTAGAAATCATTTTGGATCAAAAAATTATTTTTTGATCCAATGGCTCTAAAATTCAAACAAGACCATTTCCCCTCTCAATTTGTAATGTTGATTGCATTTCTAGTCTCTAATTCATAAATGGAGCATGGGAAGACACATCATGCGCATATTTCTATTCTAGGAGTATTTTGATTATTTTATCTAGCATAATAACAACATCCAAACACACTCAAAAGTATTTCAAAAGAAGATGGTTCAGAGCTCCATGATTTGGGCACTAGAGTAGGAGTTTCTAGAACCATAGCCATGTTTGATACAATGATTCACCTTTAATCTTTTTAAAATTCTCAATACTTCTCTAATGTCTAACCATTTTTTAGGGGGAAAAGAATCTCTTGAGGAATACATCTTTAAATTCCTCCGAAGATTTAATTGAATCACGAGAAAATTCAAGGCAACCATTTTACGGCCTCTCCAATTATTAAAAAAGGAAAGAGTGTCATCCGAATGGTGTCTTGCATTTCACCCCGAAAGTTGAATGCCAAGCATACATCCATAAAGTTGTGAAGATTCTTGTGTGTGTCTTCATGGGCTTGAACTCCAAATAGTCCCTTTAACTAGAGTAGTTGAAGCATTGTGCTTGTGACATAAAACATAGCGTTTCTAGCTAATAGAAGGAATCAGATTAAATACCTTTACTGACCACTTGATCTCAATCGATATTTTGGAAATCATTTAGATCCCCCACATTGTCACCAGTCACACTTCCAGTATCATCTATAGCTTCAACTAATTAAAATCAACACAAAAAATCAAGAAAAGTAATAAGAATGTTCTAACTACAAGAGCTAAGTTCAAACAAAATTTTCAATCAAGGACAAGCACCATTCACTGGTAAAGGCACTATTTTTTGTGACGTTCAAGAACACCTTAGTTTTAGAAGATTTGGATGATCAGTATCTGCATAACAACCCAATGAAAAGTTGGGCCCAAATTCCATAGGGAATGGGCGTTCAAGAGTTAAAGTAATGAGTTGAACTAGGCATTTATAGTATCAAAATGCGGGGTTGCGAGTAAATTTAAACTAACAACATTTCTACGATATGAATTAAGCTCCAACTAATTATCAAATAAAGCAATTCATGCTGAACGTCCTAGCTTGAATGCATTCTTTGAAGTAAAAACTACTGAGAGTGATATCAGGGGTGTGTTAATATGGGAAGAGCAATAATTAATCAAGTCTAAATACTTGATTTTTTTGAGTTAATAATACATAAGCAGGCTAAGATGCTGATCACCACCACTACATTTATGACAACAATGGTGTTTAACATGAACCTATTATGACTTCACATGTGAATCACTCGAGGACTCGCTTGGCCTGAGCAATTGTAAAAAAAAATCTCCTACTACTTTAGCAATTGAATCCAGTTTTGTGCATTCAACTTAAACCTTAAAAGATTTCAAGCTATTACACTTATTGCCCATTCCAATCACTCAAATTAATGTAGTAATCAGAATACATGGAAATAAGTTAAACATGGAAATAAGTAAACTCATCCGAGAATTTAAAACATCAAATTTATAAGTTAAACATGGAAATAAGTATATACGCGCTTAGATTTACTTCAAAACAATCAAAATATCATAGACCTAACTCATAAATTAAGAACCCTTATCATATACACACCCCCAACATTGGAGTTTTAGCTACACATATTCGAAAGTAAGAAAATTATACCATAACGGTAGTCATGGATGTGGGTAGTTTCACAATCCAAGACTAGGGCTTAGACGTGACACGGTGAATGGGGAACCCAAGAGGACCCCAAGCAAGCCTATTTACATATCATTATACATCCTTGGTTGCAGAAGCATTAAACAACATTAATAAGAGCAAAAATAAGGAAAAAAAGGTCTAAAGGAATACTTTCATAACCTAACCATCAAAATAAGGAAGTCAAGGCTCAATACATAACATGTCCAACAACACCTCTATTACATAGATAAGAACAGGGGCCAAGACAAGAAACTGGGATCACCCTCATAGTCAAATACATACATCAAGAAAGATAGTCTTAGTACATAACATAAGATCATAAACACTGTCCCCAGAATGAAGGACTCACCAACTAGCTTGAGAGAATCGTACAAGCCACGTGGAGGAAGATGGTCAAGTGGGGCTCCAGTTCCTACATGGTGACATCATGTAGGCACAGAGTATGCGTTAGTAAATTTGAATCTACTAAGTATCTAAGATGCAATGCAACAGGAGATAAGCAATATAATCAAAATGCATAAGCATAGGTAAGGAGCAGCATATAATAATATGCATGTATGGGAGATGCTTGAAGTAAGTCATGCTTGCGTAGAACATAATATATGTGCAAGAAGAGTGAAATCATGCAAAACAATCTTGAAGTAAATCATCCTACCATTACTTGGTAATACCATCATACAATATAAATCAAAATCATTCATCAAATCTCAAGATAGATCTAAGATTCCTAACTCAAAACTTGCATAAACAGTTATACTTTTACAAAACCCCAACATAGTTCATAGTCAAATTCATAATAGCAAACCCATATGTAAAATCAACTTATAAACATGTATTTTAGGTAAAAAGGAAGCTTGGGCACCATGGGTAAAAGGACCCAATGGTTGAAACCAACATACCTTAACTTTGGAGAATTCCTTGATGAAGACTTTGATGGTGACTGGAAGCTTGAGTGAAATCCTTAAGATTCGAAATAGATTTGGACACTTGAATTTTGAGATGAAATATTGTCTAAGTGTTTAAGTGAGTATTAGGGACTGTCTTGAATTATATGAAGGTGAAATATGACTAAGTATAGGTGTTTTCATGCATGGGAAGACTTAGGCCCAAGACCTAATTGTCTTGGACCGAGATAGAAAACTTGTAGCAAAAATACACTATAGCGCGCCCTTGGCGCGTCGCGCCAGGGGCGCAGATAGCTCACTGGAAATTGCAAATAGCGATTTTCAAATTTTAATACGGTTTCTTTAAAATCAGGGCTAGACCTATTTCCAACTCAATTTTTCCCTGATCATGATATGAAGTCCAGTTTTCAAAATAATGCATGGATTTTGAGATATATGAAAATTACGATTCCGAACACTTCCGAGGCATATTTTCGAGTACTTTTTGGGGACATTTCAATATCTCCTCCTTGGGAACATTTGTCCCAGAATTTCAAGGAAAGGTATATGAGAGACGTAAACATGACAATTTAGCTCACGTATGGATGCAACAATGCACTTAAACATCTTTAAAAAATGTCAACACAAGTCTAAAATCATCATGAACTTGTCAATTTAAACATGAATGTATGCAATGACATGAGGGATGAAATTAAGACTTGAAATCACATAAAGGACTTAAATTAGTACCTTATGCTTGAGTGGAGTGGAAAAAGGTAAGGATATCGCTTTTGCATGTCTGCTTCGGCCTCCCAAGTAGCACTTTCAACTTGTTTATTCCTCCAAAAGACCTTAACGGAAGCCATATCCTTGTTCCTCCACCTCTTCACTTGTCTATCCAAAATATAAGCCAATATATCTTCATAAGTCAAATTACCTTCAGAAACACCCATAATATCAAGAGGGAACAATAATATTAGGGTCTCCTACACATTTCCTCAATATGGAACATGAAAGACTGGATGAACCAAATCCACCTCACAAGGAAATTCCAACTCATAAGCTACCTTGCCAATCCTCCTCATTACCCTATAAGGACCCACATATCTTGGACACAACTTGCCCTTATTACAAAAATGAACTACACCCTTAATAGGTGAAACCTTCAAATAAACCCAATCACTAACTTTCAATTTAAGATCCCTTCTCCTCACATCGACATAGGACTTTTGGTGATTTTGGGCTGTCTTCAACCTTTCTCTAATCATCCTAACCTTCTTAAGAGCCTCCATAACTCGATATTGTCCCAGAAAAGCCACTCTCAAACTTCAAACCACCCAACTTGTGATCTACAATGCCTACCATAGAGGGCCTCAAAAGGAGCCATACCAAAGCTAGAATGATAGCTATTGTTATAAGCAAACTCAATCAATGGAAGATGATTATCCCAACAATCCTTAAGCTCTAATACATAGGCCTTAAGCATATCCTCAAGTGTATTTATAATTTTTTCAGCTTTGCCATCCATTTGAGGGTGAAAGGCTATATTAAGTTTAACTTTTGTACCAAGACCCCTTTGAAAGTACCTCCAAGAATGTGAAGTAAATTGTGTACCAAGATCCAATATGATGGAAAATGAAACCCCATGCAACCTCACCAAGTTAAAAATGTACAACCTGGCATAATCTTCAGCCCCATATGTGGTCTTAATCAGTAGAAAGTGAGCCGATTTCGTCATTCTATCAACCACGGCCCAAATGGAATCAAAACCCTTTCTAGTCTTGGGCAACCTAACTACAAAATCCATATTAATCTCCTCCCATTTCCTAGTAGGAATCTCTATATCTTGTGCTAAGCCACCCAACCTTTAGTGCACGACTTTGACTTGTTGGCAACTATGACAACCGGATACAAATTTGGCAATGTCCCTCTTCACACCTCCCTACCAATACACCTCTCTCAAATCTCTAGTCTTAGTAGAATCGGGGTGAATAGAATAGGAAGAACCATGAGCCTCATCAAGAATCTTTTCTCTCAAGCCATCAACACAAAGCACACATAACCTACCTTGGTATCTAAAGGCACCATCTCCTGCTTGGGAGAAAACCTCTACCCTACCACCCTTTACCTATGCTTCAATTCCAACAATGAAGCATCAAGATCTTACTTAGCCTTCACCTCCTCAACCAATTAAGATTTAGAGCCATCAACTACCACAACACCCCCATTATCCACCTCTTCCAACCTAACTCCCAATCTAGCCAATCGATGGACCTCCCTAGCCACCAATTTTCCACGATTATTAACATAAACTAGGCTACCCATAGACACCCTACTCAAAGCATCCACCACCACATTAGCCTTACCAGGATGATAATGCACACTCATATCATAATCCTTAAGAAGTTCTAACCACCTTCTTTGTCTCAAGTTGAGATATTTTTTAGTGAAGACATGTTGGAGACGCTTATGGTCAGTGAACACATCAACATGCACCCCATACAAATAGTGATGACAAATTTTCAAAGCAAAGACCATGGCGGCTAATTCAAGATCAGGGGTAGGATAATTCTTTTCATGCACTTTGAGTTGTCTAGAAGCATAGGCTATCACCTTACAATTTTGCAGCAACACACAACCCAAACAAACCTTTGAAGCATCTCAATACACAACAAGCCCTTCTAGCCTTTCTAGTAGGACAATGTAAGAGAGGACACAAGCTTATCTTTCAAAGATTGGAAAATCGTTTTCACACTCATCGGTCCACACAAATTTGGCTTTGTTTTGAGTAAACTTGGTCATCGGAGAAGTAATAGAAGAGAACTCATTCACAAATCTCTGACAGTAACCCGTTAAGCTCAAGAAGCTCCTAATATCTGACGGGGTCAATAGCCTAGGCACAATTTCTAATCATATACATCTTTTTACGACCCACCTTAATACCATCCCACGACGCTACTGACCTAGAAAGGCAACCTCTTTTAATAAAAATTGACATTTTTCATATTTGGCATACAACTTCTCTTCCCTCAATATTTTTAGCACTACCCTCAAATGACCCATATGTTCCTCCTCACTATGTGAATAGATCAAAATATCATCAATGAAAACCACAACAAATGAATCAAGATAGGGTTTGAAGACCCTATTCATAAGATCCATGAGGATGGTCGGTGCATTGGTCAACCCAAAGGACATCACAACAAACTCATAATGCCCATACCTAGTCCAGAAGGCTATCTTAGGAATATCACACTCACTTACCTTCACTTGATAGTACCTGATCGAAGATCAATCTTAGAGAAGTGTCTAGCCCCTTGTAATTGGTCAAACAAATCATCAATTCTTAGAAGAGGATACTTATTCTTGATGGTGATCCTATTAAGTTACCGGTAGTCTATATACATTCTAAGGGACCCATCCTTCTTCTTTACAAACAACAACGGTACACCCAAGGTGATTGGCTAGGCCTAATAAAATCTTTCTCCAACAAATCCCTCAATTGCTCCTTCAACTCCTTCAACTCTGCTGGAGCCATGCGGTAGGGGGGAATAAAAATGGGTTAAGTATCGTGAATGAAGTCTATACCAAAATCTATTTCCCTTTTGGGAGGAACACCGGGAAGGTCATGTGGAAAGATATCAAGGAACTCATTTACAATCGAAACCGACTGTATACGAAGGACCTTGAACTCCACATACCTTACCCTCACAAGATGATAGATACACCCTTTAGAGATCAACTTGTGGGCTTTAATTCTAGAGATAAACCTACCCTTGACCACCATATCATGACTCTCCTACTAAAGAATGGGTTCATTTGGGAATTGAAATTTGACCCTATAGGTTTTATAATCAACAGAAACATAGTATGTATGCAACTAATCCATCCCAAGTATGACATCAAAATCCACCATTTCCAATTCAACAAGATCATAAGGCAATATCTTATGCAAAATGCAAATGGGACAATTTTTGTATACCTTTCTAGCAACAATATATGCACCAATAGAAGCAGACACCTCATAAGACTCACACAACAATTTGGGCTCATCATGAAACTTTTTGCCAATGAAGGGGGTAATAAAAGAAAAAGTGGCACTCGGATCAATCAATACATATACATCAAAATCAAATACTTTTAACATACTGGTGACGTCATCGAGAACCTCCTCAACCCCTTGTCTCCCTTGGAGCGCATAGAACTGGTTGTTCCTTGGGGAACCACCTTATTGTCCACCTATCCCTAAAGGAACTATATTTGCACCTTGTGGATGAACCTCCTTACCCTTGTGCAGTTACGAGGACAATCAATCTTTTTGTGACCCACTTCCCCACATCCATAACATGCATTACTGTCTTTAAAACATGGACCCCCATGAGACTTACCATATTTTGAACACATATTATTTGGAACCACACCTCCAACACCTTGGGCCCTTGGGAAGTCCTCAGCAAACCCCCTATAAGAAGCATATGAAGACCCTTTCCCTTGTTGGAACCGGCCATCCTTTCGACTTTAGAACTTTTCCTCAAAACGGGCCCTCTTGGTCTCATTACTCCTCCTCTTCCTCAACTTTTCCTCCTCCATTTGTTCGGCATAGGTCATCAAGCGAGATAAATCCATGTTGCTAAACAACATATCGGATCAACATTCCTTATTCACCAAATCGGATACACCAATCACGAAGTTGTTCATTCTAGACCATGGGCCAGCAACCAAGTGGGGAGCATATGTAGAGAGTTGATTGAACTTGAGGGCTACACCCTCACACTTATAGACCCTTGTCTCAAATTCATAAACTCCACCATCTTGTCCTCCTAAGCTCAAGAGAGAAGAACCGATTAAGAAAAGTCACCTTGAACTCCTCCAAAAGCACCACATTATTGATTCCCTTCTCCTCCTTCCATTGATAAAACCATATTTGTGCTACCCTTTTGAGTTTGTAGGCTGCCAACTCCACTTTCTCTTCCGATCTAACACCCATAATTGTCAATGCCTTGTAGACCTCATCAATGAACTCTTGAGGGTCCTCATCTACCTTAGTCCCATAGAATTCTAGTGGGTTCATCCTCAAAAAATCCCTCACCCGAGATGCTGGTGTAAGAGCATGAGGGGCTTGGGCCCCTTGGTTGGCTTGGTTAGCCTCAACTTGTGCTAGCAAAATGAGAGCATCTCGGAGCTCACCATGAGCCGGTTGTTCCTCGGGAGTGCAGACTCTCTTTCTTCTTGTGTTAGGTATGATCTAGTATAGAGAAGAACAATCGTTATGGGGAAAAAACTTACTATAACTCTATAGCAAGACTTAGAATGTGAAGATGGGAAACATTTCCTAAAATTCCTCATAGCCTCTTATTCATAGTTGTGGTGCACAACACAACCATGAATAAGACTCTAATCGATGTGGTGTGTTAGATACCGAGGATCATTAACAACCTAATACTCTGATACCAAGTTTTTTAAGACCCAAGCCTAGGGTCTAGGCATGACACGGCAAATGCAGCCAAAATACACTATAGCACACCCTTGACGTGTCGCCCAAGGGCCCGGATAGCTCACTGGGAATCGCATTTTGTGATTGCCAAAATTTTTTTATGGTTACTTTAAAATCAAGGTTAAACCCATTTGTCACTCAATTTTGCCCTCTAATCATGAATATGAAGTCAAATTTTTGAAATAATGCACGAATTTTGAGATATATGAAAATTACAATTCCAGACACTTCTGAGGCACATTTGTGGGCATTTTTTGGGGTCATTTCAGGTAATATGAATTACAAGAGAAAATATAAATTTTTAAATGCGCCAAAAATATGCCTCGAAAATTCCCATAATCGTACTTTTCATATATCTCAAAATTCATGCCTGATATCAAAACTTCATTTTCTTGATCGGGAGGGGGGGGGGAGTTGAGAGGGAAATGTGTATAAACAAGATTTTAGAAGTCCCATGGTGAAAAATGATTTCTGCCAACTTTTCACAAAACAGTATGGGTCCGCGAACCAATCGAGGAGCACTGTTATCACTTTTGTAATTTTCTATTTCGTCCTAAGGAATTGGGGTCATAGCCCCATGCCCTATAACATGTGAAATATCCCATACTTAGCCATTTTCCAACTCCATATTACTCAAAAACCCACTCTAAAACCCCTTAATTATTTTATCAAGATTCTCATCCCAATTCAAGTTTCTCAAGACTAATTTTGAATCTCAAGAACTTCATTCAAACATTAAGTCTCCTTCAAGTCTACATCAAGGAATCCCCAAATTTAGGTATGTGGGTTTCATCCATTGGGTCATTTCACCCATGGAGCCTAATCTCCATTTTTATGAAAATTGCATGTTTTTAAGTTGTATTATCGATGGGTATCTTGTATGATGAATTATGAGTATAACTTATATTGGATTTTTATCAAATGTTGATTTACTATACACGACTATCTATTTCAAGCTTATACTATGAATGAGTTTTGTGTATTGAGATATGCATGTTTTCAGCTATGAAACTATAATTTATTATGAGATTTGATAACGGATTTCAAGGTATCCTAAATGAGGATCTTACTATATTTTGGTGGGTTGACTTGCATTGACTTTTCTCATATTATTACATTTTTGAATCGCATAATTTTGAACAAGCATTACACACCCACTAAGTGTTTGATAAAATGTCTTGACCAAGATTCTTAGAGTTATTGGTGATCTATTGCATGATTTATGAATGAAGTGACTTTATGATGATTTTCGGCTTTCAAGAATTTATTGAATTCATGAAAATGTCTATGAAATTGTAAATGCCGGATTAGGCCCTTTTTCAAAGCTTTTAACTCTTGTAGACTTTTGATGTAAATGAAAGGGTAATGTTTGATGATGATCTATGCTTATGTTTTAATGTTAGGGTCATCATTAGAGGCCAAAGATGTTTTAGAGTTACTCATGTCATGTTTCTATGATTCTTACAAATTACTAAAGTGTGATTATTTCATTATTCTGTGGCATAGGCTTAGCACCGATGGATTAGATATGGCATCGACCATCTTCTTAGGTTCATATTCCTTTCCTCAAACTATGTGCCAACATAGGAGTATATCTTAACCTTCCTTTACTAGTTGATCTATTTAGTGCACTCTCTCTTGAAATTCTTCCAGAAATGGGATGGGCTCCCATAAGGCAAAGCTTGTCATAAAATCCTTTTCGGAATGGGAAGGGTTACCGTAAGTAAGGTTACTTCTCTAAAATGGGACGATATCCCAAAAGGTGAAGTATAGTTTACCTTAGCAAGTAGAACACCTCTTTACCGATGAGGGACAATCATCAAAATTCCAAGTTGTAGCTCGCTTGGTCTTATTCTTTGTTGGTTGAGGTCTCTTCCAACATATGTGTTACTTCTATGCAAGTTGAATGATTTGTAAGCATTCATACATGTCATATTGAAATTATGCTATCTATTGACCATGATTATGCATTTTGACTATATTGGCTTGTGTCTTATTACATTACAACCTACATATTTAGTACATTCAAATGTACTAACGTATAATTTATGTCTATATGATATCACCATGTAGGGACCAGAGTTCCTCTTGATCCTCCTCTTCGAGGCTAGTGAGATTCTTCAAACACAAGCTTGGGTGAGTCCTTAAATTCAGGGACACTATCTACTTTCTTTCTATTTTAAGACTTCTTATGTTGAACATTTGAGATTATGAGGGTGAGCCAAGAAAGTGTCTTGGCTCCTGCTCTGTTCCAAGTTAGAGGTGTTTGTTGGATATTATGATGTTATTATGCTATAAACGTGACTCTTATGCTTTGTTTATATTCAAGACTTCCCTTAGTCCCACTTCCCATTTTATATATCTTTTGTTGTTGTTTACTTTGCTTCTGCGATCAAGAATGTGTGATTGATATGATAAGAGGCTTGTTTGGGTCACTTCGGGTTCCCATTCATCATGTCACGTCTAGGACCTAGGGTTGGGTCATAAAAAACTTGGTATTAGAGCATTAGGTTGTTAATGATCCTTGAAATCCAACACACCATGTCAATTAGAGTCTTATTCATGGTTATAAAATGCGCCACAACTATGAAAATGAGGCTCTGAGGCGTTTTAGGAAATATTTCACTTCATGATCTATATCTCACAATAGAGTAAAGTCAACCTAGACTTATTCCTGATTCTTAAATGTTGTGTTTCAGAACATGTCTCATACTATTCAAAATGGTGATATTTCCAATTCGGAGGTTCGCAATGCTCGATGGATATTGATCAATGTTTTGAGTGCGCAACTCAACCAATCAATGGGCACCCTTGAGAGCTCAAATGGTAAGAGGGGGTAGAAAAATGCCAAGAGTGCCCGAGTTGAGGGTGCTTCATTTTCTACTAGTCTACCGGTGCCCATGTGCCCAAAGAAAAGGACCCCTTTTGTCACTTGTCAAGGGTATGGTAAGAAACATAAAGGAATGTGTTTAAGGAGAATTTTGGATTGTCTCAAGTGCGTCAGTATTAGGCATAGGATGTGAGATTTGTCAATGGCCTCAAAGAAAGGAAGAGAAGGGTTCAAATTGAAGATGGCAAGGATGGGGTAAGTTACCCAAGGTGCCCAATCTGTGGAGGGAATCATAATGTAAGGTGCTTGATCAGGGAGAAAAATTGAGTCGGAAATGGATATAACAATGATTTTAGAAGACTCATAGAAAAAATGATTTTCGCTAACTTTTTGCAAAATAGTGTGGGTCTGCGATGGCTCCGCAATGCGGACTCGTCTCGGGGCAGTGTTATCACTTTCTTAATTTTTTGTTTCGGCCTAAGGCATTTGGGCCATGGTGCCATGACCTTTTACACATGAAATATCTTACACTTAGCCTATTTTCAACTCCATATCACTCAAAAATCTTCTCTAAAACCCCTCAATTATTTTATCAAGATGCCCATCCAAATTCAAGTGTCTCAAGCTTAATTCCGTATCTCAAGGACTTCATTCAAACTTCAAAGTCTCTTTCAAGTTTACATCAAGGAATCCCTAAATTTAGGTATGTGGGTTTCATCCATTGGGCCCTTTCACCCATGGTGCCTATTCTCCATTTTTATGAAAATTGTATGCTTTCAAGTTATATTATCTATGGGTTTCTTCAATTATGGATTATGAATATAAATTATATTGGGTTTTTATGAAATGTTGATTTGCTATACATGACTATCTATTTCAAGCTTGTACTATGAATGGGTTTTGTCTATTGAGACTATGTATGTTTTGAGCCATGAAACTACGATCTATTATGAGATGTGATGATGGATTTCAAGGTATTCTAAATGAGGATTTTACTATATGTTGGTGGGTTGATTTGCATTGGGTTTTCTCATATTATTACACTTTTGAGTTGTATGGATTTGAACAAGCATTATACACCCACCAGGTGTTTGATAAAATGTCTTGACAAGGATTCTTAGAGTTATTGATGATCTATTGCATTATTTATTAGTCAAGTAACTTTATGATGATTATGATCTTTCCAAAATATATTGAATTCATGAAAATATCTTTGATGTTATAAATGCCGGATTAAGCCCTTTTTCAACAATTTTATCTCATGTGGGACTTTGATGTTAATGCAAGGGTAATGTTTGATGATGATCTTTTCTTATGTTTTAAAGTTAGGCTCACCATTAGAGGTCAAAGATATTTTAGAACTACTCATGTCATGTTTCTATGTTTCTTACAAATTGCTAAAGTGTGATTATTTCAATTATTCCGTGGGATTAGGCTTAGCACTGATGGATTAGATGTGACATAGACCATCTTCTTGGGTTCATATTTCTTTCCTCAAACTATGTGCCAACATAGGAGTATACTTTATCCTTGCTTTACTAGTGGATCCATTTAGTGCACTCTCTCTTGAAATTCTTCCCAAAATGGGACGGGCTCCCATAAGTCAACGTTTCTCATAAAATGCTTTTTGAAATTGGATGGGTTCCCATAAGGAAGATTACTTCTCTGACATAGGACGGGCTCCCGTAAGGTGAAGTGTGTTTTACCTTGGCAAGTAGACCACCTCTGTACAGATGAGGGGTAATTATCGGAATTTCAAGTTGTAGCTCGCTTGGTCTTATTCTTTGTTGGTTGATGTCTCTTCCCACATATGTATTATATTTTATACAAGTTGAATGATTTATAAGCCTATTTTACTTTAAGCATTCATCATGCATGCCATATTAAAATTATGTTATCTATTGACTATGATTATGCATTTCGACTATATTGGCTTATATCTTGTTTCATTGGATCCTACATACTTAGTACATTCAAGCGTACTAATGCATACTTTATGCCTACATAATATGAACATGTAGGTACCAGAGTTCTTCTTGATCATCCTTAGCGAGGCTAGTGAGATTCTTCAAAGACAAGGTTGGGTGAGTCCTCAAGTTCGGGGACACTATGTTAAACATTTGACATTATGAGGGTGAGCCCGGAAAGTGTCTTGGCACCCACTCCATTCCAAGTTAGAGGTGTATTTTGGATAATGATGTTATTATGCGGAGCTTGACTCTTATGTTTTGTTTATGTTCAAGAGTTCCCTTAGTCCCACTTCCCATTTTACATATCTTTTGTTATTGATTACTTTGTTTCCACGACAAAGGATGTGCGATTGATATGCTCAGAGGCTTGTTTTGGATCCCTTCGAATTTTCATTCACCATGTCACGTCTAGGCCCTAGGGTTGGGTCGTGAAAAAATTCTCCTGCTAATATCTAGAATTTCTCTTCCTCAAAGCTTCAATATCAGAAACCCTATACTTGTTCACAAAGAAAGTTCTATTACTTTTTCTTCTCTCGCAATGGCGTAAGGTGAGATGTAGAAAAATGGCATGTACAATGTCATTTCCAAATTCTTCATATCTTCCTTGAAATTTTCTAAGAGTTTGAGCACAATATTTCCATTCAATGGTCAAGGTCAGTCGTGGCCAAGAACTTTGGTGTTATGACAAATCTGCACTTGAGCGCCTTCTCTTGTATCAGCTGAAGGCTCAAGTCTCTGCATCTTTTGACGACGCAATTGTTCAACACCAATCATGTTCAATGGTCCAATGAACCTCTACTGGCATCACCTTTCTATCATGGACTTGTGGGGTCTAAACACTACAATATTAGGCAGTCTCGATTGCATTTTGACAATACACCTAATATGTCAATGATGTTGCTTCTAGCAACCTTTTTGTTTTTTTCTTTTTGCTCCTTTTCCTTGTGTTGTTGAGTATTGTTCATCTATGCACTTTTATCCTTATCCCTAGCATAAAACATGCAAATTAGTCAACATATAAAGCATAATAGTACATCTAGGACAATATTTCCTTATTTTTTAAGTCCTAAATGCGCTTAAGATTTGGACTCATAACATGTCTACCTTTGATTCTTTGACATGATCAGTCCCCTCATGCGCATTTTTCAGGAAATCGCATATTTCTTTGGATGACTCGCATATAGAAATCCTATTGTATTCTTTAGTGCCTCTTCCACGCACAATCAGTTTCTTGGCCTTGTAATTTTTCTCAATCTTTTTCCTGTCAGCTTCATTGCACTACTGAGGTGTTTTGGGGAAAATTTGGGTGACTTCACCTTCCTTAATCTCAACAATAGGAATTTATGGACCATCTAAGACAATGTGCCATAATTCACTATATTCAGCCATAAAAAAGATGCATCTGTGTCTTCCACCAGTTATGGAACTGACTATTGAACCCGGGTGGCCTGGTAGATGATTATTCTTATTCCAAATTGAGTGGAACAACCTTTTGCACAGGAATATCTGTAGGTGTTAACCAATTAGTCCTCCACTTTGATACAAATTGTTGTAACGAATACCCCAATTGCAGTCATGGACCTGGTCCTTTGACGCACTTTCAATATAATAGTAAATAGTGTAATGAAAATTAGTAGTAAGTACATAAAATTTACATGAAAAATCTCCTTGCTCAAGGGCGAAACAACCATCATCTGTCCCACAAGATTTTCAAAACACCAAAATCCATTAAGATGCAAGAGAAATATAGTCAAATACAACCAGTTATTTATTTGCACTACCCCTCTCCATTCCCAACTTGCAACAACATTATCACAAGACTTAGAGCACCAAAAAAGCACACTGACATCCTATACTTCAATTGCACCAGATTAATATAGACTTCTACCTATGTATTTTGAGGTCATAGTAAACCAAGAATGTTGACAACAAAAGTTAAACAAGCTATGATCAACATTCCTTTATAGATTAGGGGATTGTTCTTACCAGGATTCTAAGCGAAGAACATAACAATGACTATAGGAAAACTACAAATTCCATCTATCAGGTCCCTTCAATACTAATGTCATATATCTCACAATAGGACAGAAGGATTTTCTTTAAATACTTGTATTCTTGATACACAAAAAGTCATATTTTGTCTCTTACAAGGTTCCTTTTATATGTACATGAGGGATCCTCCAAATATTCGTTGGTCCTTCAATATAATGAAGGATAACTTTTCACCAACCAAGCACTTTTTACAGCTATAGTCCACCACAATCAATTTTCTACTTTTTTTGGACGATTTTGACCTTTTCCTAGTTTGTACCAGAAGTTTGTTGATCATCAAAATAGACATAGTTAATATATAGTCAATGATTATTAATAATGACATTACGTAATGATTTTTTGTTTGAGGGCATGTTAATTTTGCAGTTCTCTATCTGCTATTTTTCTTTATGTAATTATATTCTTTTTAAATACATTTTCTAGTTTGTGTGGAATTGTGGTAATAAACTATCAAAGATAATTCATCTTTAGATTTAAACTAAAAATAATCAATATCCATGACTGTTCACAGTTGGCAACATTTCACGTTATTATGTTTCAATATAAGAGTTTCGGGCTAAATTCATCCATTAGGTATGACTTATATTAAGGTTACATTCTTGTACTATAATAATTAACAAAAAAACATCCTTTTAGTATCTAAAATATTAGAAAAATCATTCTTCCATTTATTTCAGTTTAAAACTTAACATTGTAGTCCCAAAATATCACTTCTCTCTCCCATCTCTCTATTTTATCGTTTGATTTTCTTTCTTATTATGAACATTCAAGACAAAACTTTTCTTTCTTTCTAAATATTAAAAAACAATTAAAAAAAAACCTTCCTAACTCTTCTACATAATAACCATCTAAAGGAGCTTTAGTTTTGACTCTATTTGTTTTCGTACAAATAGTTGCACTGAACAAGGCAAAAATTAAGTTTGTAACTATTCTCTCTATTTTCGTCCCAACAACATTTAAATTGATTATTGTAGTTGACGACAAGTAAGATCGTTCTGTCATCTGCGATTTTTTAACGAAATTGTTATATTTTCTAAAGATAACAAAATGTAATCATAAGATGCCCCAAATTACGCCCCTTATCTGTTTGATGAAATTCCTAAAAGAAATTGAATTTCTAAGTGTCATAACTTTTATTCTTGAATAAATTTAGCAAGTTTAGTTAATACAGTAGACTATTGGATATATATTTTTGCTTCACTGAACCTCCACTCATCATAAAAACTATCAACTAGTTGAATTCCTATAGAAAGTTTATGAAATTCACCATGATAAATAATCAACTCACTTATTAAGATACAAAGTTCAGACAATACTTGCAAGTAGTAGACCTAATTAAGATATAGCTTAAACATGATTGAGAATGCTTTTATCTATGCATGATTTAGTAAGACTTTAAATATTATATGTTTTCTCCTTATCTAGAATAATCTTTGGCACTACAAAGCCAGCGGGTAAAGTTTATTGATAGAATTTCTTTGGGACTTGTATGTTGTGATATATTTTCAACCCCTAACTAAGAATATATCTCTTATTTTGTATTGTATCATACGAATGTAACTTTTTTAGTTGAATAGATGAAGAGATCAATACACTATTGAGTAGAATAGAGAAGCAAGCAAAGCTTATCTGAAATGACCCGAAAATGTGCCTCGGAATGCCCAAAATTTTAAACTTCATATATCTCAAAATCTATTTGTTATTTGAAAAATCCGACTTCATATTCTTGTTTAGGGTTAAAAATTAGGGGGAGAAGGGTCTAAACTAATTTTAGAGCAATTGTATCAAAATTCGAAAATCCCATGGTGCAATTTCCAGTGAGGTTTTTGTGTCGCCTCCGCGATGCGCCTCTGCTTATTTTGGGGACTATTTTTTTTATTTCAGTCAAAGACTTCTAATTGTTGGGCCTAAGTGTTCTCAAACGTGATTTTACCCATACGTAGCCTTATTTTACCCTCATATTATCCTAAACCTTTCTCAATACTCACTCAAACGTTTAGCTATATTTTCACTCCCAAATTCAAGTCCCAAACCCTCATTCCAAGCTAATGTTCTCCTTCAAGGTTCTTCTTCAAGCTTTAATTCTCCATCTCCAATCTTCACCAAGTTCATCTCTAAGCTAATGTAAGTAGGTTTCATTCATAGGTTCCTTTCACCCATAATACCCAAGCATCCTTTTACTCAAATTGCATGATTTAAAGTTGATTTACAAAGGGGTCTTGCATATTATGAAATACACTACGCACTATGTTACAACTACATAAAGTTCTGAATTTTTTGCTATGTTTTGATCTATAAATCTTGGACCTATTGTAAGATTTGATGAGGTATTTTGATGACATTACTTGAGGGTATTACAAGGTGTTGATTGATGGTTTTACAATGGATTTTCTTGCATGATTTTATCTTTATATTTCATAGTTTTATGCTAGCATTACACACCCTCTAAGTGTTTGATTAAATGTCCGGATGTGGGTTCTTGAGAAGTTAAAGGTCCAAAGCATGAAATATGATATGAATGATTATATGATAATGCAATGAGCTTACGTATATGATACACCCTATATAAACTATTGCATTAGAGCATACCCGATTCGGGGGATAAGAGCCCGAGTAACCAAGGTAGGGGTTTGTACTCATCAACCATGAGACAGGTTAGTAATTCGCTACCATGGTGATAAGGTATGATTATCATCAACCGTGTTAGAGGTTTCTACCATACCATCGGGGTGATAGGGTGGGACCATCATCAACCACCAAGGGTTTTGTATCTTGAAAGTCTAGCTTGGTCTCTTCTACACATATGATATACAATATAAATATGAGTTACTTAAGCATGATTTACTTAAGTATTGATCATACATGCCATACTGTTATATTATGCCTATTGCTTAACATTATGCATTTTTATTATGATGCCTATCTATTGTTGCATTGTATCCTACACATTTAGTACATTTAAATGTACTAACTCATACTCTTGGCCACATGATTTTACCATGTAGGGACCAGAGCCCAAGTTGATCATCCTCCTCCATGTGGCTAGTTCGGTGCTGCTCAATCTAGTTGTGAGGAGTCCACTTCGAGGACCTTAGTCTACACTCTTTTGTTATGTATTGAGACACTCTTCTTTATGTTCTATTTGAATATGAAGGTGATCCCGGTTGCTTTGTCTTGTCCCCCCGCTTAGGAGGAGTTCAAATTGGCTTTCCTTAATCGAGTTTCCTCTCTTGAGTTAGGGAAGCAAAGTTAGTAGAGGCTATGAACTTGAAACAAGGTGCTATGAGTGTGAGGGAGTATGCCCTCAAGTTTAATCAACTTTCAAGGTATGTTCCTAATTTGGTGGCCGATCCTAGATCTAGGATGAATAAGTTTATGATGGGGGTCTCTGACTTGGTAAGTGTAGAATGCCGATGCGCCATGCTAATTAGTGACATGGAATTATCTCAATTAATAACCTATGTTGAGCAAATGGAGGAGGAGAAACTGAGGGAGAGAAGGGGGAATGAGGCCAAGAGGGCTCGATTTAAGGGTAAATTCCAAAAGGGTGCTAAATTCCATCAAGTCCAAAGGCCTTCTCATGCTACTAATAGGGGGTTTGCCAATGACTTCCCTAGGCCTCAAGGTGTTGGTAGGGTAGATCCTATTGATGTGTACCCTAAATATGGAAGGAGTCGTGGAGGCCCAGTTTGAAGGGTTCTAATGCATGCTATGAATGTGGGGAGATTGGTCACAAGAAGATAGATTGTCCAAGAAACTGTGGCAAGGGTCGGGATAAAAGTGTAGTCCCATTGGGTAGAGGTGGTCTTCAAGGTGGTGCCTCAAGCCACAACCATTTTTATGCACTACATGGGAGGCAAGGGGTTGGTGAGATTTCTGATGTAGTTACTGTTACTTTGAAAATCTGACTTTAATGTATATGCTTTGATTGATCGGGGTGCCACTCTCTCCTTTGTTACCCCTTTTGTTGCTAAAAATTTCAATGTTGACCCCGAGTTCTTACATGAGTCATATGAAGTGTCCACTCCTATTGGTGTCTCTATTGTTGCTAGGAAAGTTTATAGGAGATGTCCTATTTGCATTTTACATAAGTTATTGCCTTGTGATCTTGTTGAATTAGACACGATTAATTTTGATGTCATTCATAGGATGGATTGGTTGCATGCCTGCTATGCTTCTTTTGATTGTATAACCCATAGGGTCAAGTTTCTGTTCCCTAATGAACCTGTCCTTGAGTGGGAAAGTCAAGATATGGTGGTCAAGGATAGATTCATTTCATGCATTAAAGCCCATGAGTTGATTTATAGGGGGTGTTTGTATCATCTTCTGAGGGTTATAGATGTGGAGTCCAAAGTTCCTTTCATTGCGTCAATTCCAGTTGTAAACAAGTTTCTTTATATCTTCCAAAACGACCATCCCGGTGTCCTTCCCGAGAAGGAGATAGATTTTGGTATAGATCTCTTTCCCGATACTCAACCTATCTCCACTCCCCCTTACCATATGGCCTCAACAGAGTTGAAGGAGTTAAAGGAACAATTGAAAGATTTGTTGGAAAAGGAAATTTATTAGGCCTAGCTAATCACCTTGGCGTGCCCTGGTCTTGTTTGTAAAGAAGAAGGACGGGTCACTTAGAATGTGCATTGACTATCGGCAACTCAATAGGTTCACCATCAAGAATAGATATCCTCTTCCAAGGATTGATAATTTGTTTGATCAATTGCAAGGGGCTAGCTCCTTCTCTAAGATTGATCTTTGGTTCGGGTATCATCAAGTAAGAGTGAGGGAGTGTGCTATTCCCAAGACAGCCTTTTGGACTAGATATGTTCATTACGAGTTTGTTATGATGTCGTTTGGGTTGACTAATGCATCAACCATCTTCATGGACCTAATATATAGGGTCTTCAAACCTTACCTTGATTCCTTTGTTATGATCTTCATTGATGATATTTTGATCTATTCACATAATAGTGAGGAGCATGTGTCATTTGAGGATGGTGTTGCAAAGATTGAGGGAGGAGAAATTGTATGCTAAATATGACAAGTGTGAACTTTGGTTGAAGGAGGTTGCATTCTCGGGTCATGTGGTGTCGGGGGATGGTATAAAATGGATCCTAAGAAAATCGATGTGATTAGAAATTGGCCTAGACCATTGACCCCGTCGTATATTAGGAGCTTCTTGGGCCTAGTGAGTTATTATAGAAGGTTTGTGAATGGGTGCTCCTCCATTGCTTCTCCTACGACGAAATTGACTCAAAAGAAGGTTAAGTTTGTGTGGACGGATAAATGTGAGGGGAGCTTCCAAACATTGAAAGACAAGCTTGTGTTTACTTTTATATTGTCACTACCAGATGGGCTTGAGGGTTTTGTTGTGCATTGTGATGCATCTAGAGGTCGTTTTGTGTTGTGTGTTCATGCAAAATGGAAAAGTCATAGCTTATGCTTCTAGACAACTCAAGGTACATGAAAGGAACTACCCCATACATGATCTAGAATTAGCCGTCATTGTGTTTGGACTAATGATTTGGTGTCACTACTTGTATGGGGCGCATGTTGATGTGTTCATTGATCGCAAGAGACTTCAATATGTCTTCACTCAAAAAGACCTCAACTTGAGGCAAAGGAGATGGTTAGAACTTCTCAAGGACTATGACATTAGTGTGCACTATCATTTGGGTAAGGCAAATATGGTGGCTGATGCCTTGAGTAGGCTGTCTATAGGTAGCTTAGCCCATGTTGATTGTGGTGAAAGGGAGATAGCTAGGGAGATGCATCAACTGGCTAGATTGGGGGTTTGGTTGGAGGAGGTTGGTGATGATGGTATTGTGGTTGTTCATGGGTCTAGGTCTTCTATGGTTAATGAGGTGATAGCAAAACAAGACCTTGACTCCTCCTTGCTTGAATTGAAGGCCTTGGTGAAAGAGGGCAAAGTAGAGGTTTTCTTCCAAGGGGCAGATGGTACCCTTAGGTACCAAGGTAGGTTGTTTGTGTCTGTGTTGATGGTTTGAGGGAGAAAATTCATGATGAGGCCAACAATTCTTCTTATTCTATCCACCCCGATTCCACCAAAATGTATAGAGACTTGTGAGATATGTATTGGTGGAGAGGCATGAAGAGGGGCATTGCCAAGTTCATTTCTGATTGCCATAGTTGTCAACAAGTCAAAGTCGAACATCAAAGGCCGGGTGGCCTAACCCAAGATGTAGAGATTTTTACTTGGATGTGGGAGGTGATTAATATGGATTTTATGGTTGGGTTGCCCATGACTAGAAAGGGTTTTGATTCCATTTGGGTGGTGGTTGATAAGATGACAAGCTCACTTTCTACCGGTTAAGACCACATATGGGGCTAAAGAGTATGCAAGGTTGTATATCCATGAGTTAGTGAGGTTACATGGGTTCCTTTGTCCATCATATCAGATTGTGGTTCACAATTCACTTCACACTTTTGGAGGTCCTTTTAAAGGGATCTTGGTACAAAAGTTCACCTTGGTATGGCCTTCCACCCCCAAATGGATGGCCAACCCAAAAGAACCATTAAAACGCTTGAGGATATGCTAAGGGCTTATGTATTGGAGTTGAGGGGTAGTTGGGATGACCATATTTCTATGATTGACTTTGCCTACAACAATTGCTAGCACTCTAGCATCATTATGCTCCTCTTGAGGCTCTTTATGGGAGATGTTGTAGATCACCGGTTGGTTAGTTTGAGGTTGGAGACGTGGATTTATTGGGACCAGACCTAGTTATGGAGGCTCTTGAGAGGGTTAGGATGATCAGGGAAAGGTTGAAGATGGCCCAAAGTCGTAAAAAAATCCTATGCCGATATGAGAAGAAGAGATAATTCAAAGTGGGCGATTGGGTTTATTTGAAAGTTTCTCCAATGAAAGGTGTGGTCCATTTTGGTAAAAAGGGAAAGTTGAGTCTAAGATATGTTGGTCCTTATGAGGTCTTGAAGAAGTTTGGAAAGGTAGCTTATGAATTGAAGTTGCCTAGTGAAATGAATTTGGTTCATTCGGTGTTTCATGTCTTTATGTTGAGGAAATGTGTTGGTGATATAATGCTATTATGCCTCTTGATGTTGTGGGTGTTATTGTGGATAACTTGACCTATGATGAGGTTCCGATTTAGATTCTAGGTAGGCAAATAAAGACATTAACTATCAAGGAGGTGGCATCCATTAAGGTCCATCGGAGAGACCAACAAAATGAAAGTGCTACTTGGGAGGCCGAAGTGGACATGCAAAAGTGGTATCCTTATCTTTTCCACTACACTCAAGCCTAAGATACTGATTCTAAGCCCCTTATGTGATTTTGAGTCTTGTATTTCAGCCCCTATGTCATTCATATGCATTCACGTTTAAGTTGGCAAGTTCATGATGGTTTTACACTTATGTTGAGATTTTAAAAATGGTATTTTAAATGTAATGTTGCATTTTAATTTGGGATGGTTTGTTTAGGATTATTCTTATTTTGTACGTCTCTTTTACATCCGGGGAAGAATGTTCCCAAGAGGGAGATATTGAAACGACCCAAAAAAGTGCCCAAAAATGTGCCTCGAAATGCCTGAAATTTTAAATTCCATATATCTCAAAATCCATTTGTTATTTTGAAAATCCAACTTCATATTCTTGTTAAAGGGGTCAAAATTAAGGGATAAGGTTCTAAACCTAATTTTAGAGAAACGTATCAAAATTCAAAAATCCTATGGTGCAATTTCTAGTGACGTTTTGGTGTTGCCTCCGCAATGCACCTCTGCTTATTTTGGGGACTGTTTTTTTTAGTTTGTTCCAAGACTTCTATGTCTTGGGTCTAAGTGTTCCCAAACGTGTTTTTACCTATACTTAGTCTTATCTCATCCTCATATCATCCTAAACATTTCTCAATACTCACTCAAACACTTAGTCGTATTTTCACTGACAAATTCAAGTCCCAAACCCTCATCCCAAGCTAAGGTTCTCCTTCAAGGTTCTTCTTTAAGCTTCAAATCTCCATCTCCAATCATCACCAAGTTCATCTCTAAGCTAAGGTATGTGGTTTTCTTTCATGGATTCCTTTCACCCATGATACCTAAGCCTATTTTTACTCAAACTGCATGATTTAAATGTTGATTTACAAAAAGGTCTTGCATATTATGAAATTCACTGAACACTATATTAAAGCCATATAAAGTTGTGACTGTTTTGCTATGTTTTCAGCTATAAATGTTGGACCTATTATAAGATTTGATAAGGCGTTTTGATGTATGTTTTACTTGAGGATTTTGCAAGCTGTTGATTGATGTTTTACAATGGATTTTATGCATGATTTCATCTCTATACTTCATGGTTTTGTACTGGCATTACACACCCTCTTAAGTGTTTGATAAAATGTCCGGATATGGGTTCTTGAGGAGTTGAAAGTCCAAAGCATAAGATATGACATGAATGACTATATGATGATGAAATAAGCTTATGTATATGATATAGTCTATATAAAGTGTTACATTAGAGCATACATGATCTGGGGGGATAAGAGCTTTGGTAACCAAGGTGGGGGTTTGTACTCATCAACCATGTGAGGGGTTTGTACTTTGCCACCATGATGATAAGGCGTTATTATCATCAACCATGTTAGGGGTTTGTACCACACAACCGGGGTGATGGGGTGGGACCATCATCAACCACCAAGGGGTTTGTACCTTGAAAATCTAGCTTAGTCTCTTCTAGACATATGATATCCTATATAAGCATGAGTTACTTAAGCATGATTTACCTAAGCATTGATCATACATGCCATATTGTTATATTATTCCTTTTGCTTAATATTATGCATTTTGATTATGATGCCTATCTATTGTTGCATTGCATCCTATATACTTAGTACATTCAGATGTATTAACGCATACTCTTGCCTACATGATATTACCATGTAGGAACTTGAGCCTAAGTTGATCATCCTCCTCCTCCACATGGCTAGTTTAGTACTACTCAAGCTAGTTGGTGAGTCCTCTATCATGGGGACCTTTATATATGTATTCTCTTATTGTGTATTGAGACACTCTTCATTATGTTCCATTTTGACAATGAGGGTGAGCCACGTTGCTTTGTCTTGGCCCCCGCTTTTATCTATGTAGTAGAGGTATTTGTTGGACATGCTATGTATCTATGATAGGAGCTTTGACTCTTTGTCTCTTGATTATGATGTTATGCAAGATTTCCCTTAGCCCCCTTTGCTCCATTCTTACTGTTTGTGTCTTTTATATGCTTCCGCAAAATGATAAGTCAAGAGGCTTATTTGTGGTTCCTTTGGGTTCCCCATATGTCATGTCACGTCTAGGACCTAAACATGGGTCGTGACTAACTTGGTATCAGAGCACTAGGTTGACAGATCCTCGGAGTCTAACACACCACGTCGATTAGAGTCCTATTCATGGTTCTAAAGAACGCCATGACTATGAATAAGATGAATAAGAGGCTATGAGGAATTTTAGGAAATATTTCCTTCTTCATGTTCTAAGTCATGCTATAGAGTTGTGGCAAGTTTTCTCCCTAGTGATTGTTCCTTGTAATGCTAGATCATGCCGAGCACCTGAGGAAGAAGGGCCCAAACTCCTGATGAGTAACCTACCAATGGGGAGCTCCGAGATGCTCTCGGCCATTTAAGTCAACCAGGGGATCGAGCCACTCATGCTACTACCCCTGGAGCTAGGGTAAGATACTTCATGAGGATGAATCCTCCGATGTTCTATGGGTCAAAGGTGGATGAAGATCCACAAGAGTTTGTTGATGAGGTCTACAAGATCTTGAATATCATGAGTTTTGGGTTGTATGAAAAGGCTGATTTGGTGGCATACCAACTCAAAGAGGTAGCCAATATATGGTATGATCAATGGAAGGGGAAGAAGGAAAATGGTAATGTGGTGCTTTGGGAGGAGTTCAATTGACTTTTCATAATCAATTTTTCCTTCTTGAGCTTAGAGAAGCTAAGTTAGTAATGTTCATGAACTTGAAGCTAGGTACTATGAGTGTGACAGAGTATGCCCTCAAGTTCAATCAACATTCAAAGTATGCTCCTCCTTTGGTGGCCAATCCTAGATCTATGATGAATAAATTCGTGATGGGAGTCTCTGACTTTGTGAGTGAAGAATGTTGGTCCACCATGCTAAGTAGTGACATGGACTTGTCTCAGTTGATGACATATGCCAAAAAATTGCGGAGAAAAAGTTGAGGAAGAGAAGGGGCCATGAGGACAAGAGGGCCCTTTTGAGGATAAGCTCCAAAGGGGTGGCCGGTTCCATCAAGACCAAGTGTCTTCTCATGTTACTAATAGGGGGATTGCCAATGACTTCCCTAAGCCTCAAAGTGTTGGTGGTATGGCTCCCATTGATGTTTGTCCTAATTGTGGAAAGAGTCATAGGGGCCCATTTTTGAAGGGTTCTAATGCATGCTTTGATTGTGGGGAGCTTGGTAACAAAAAGGTGGATTGTCCAAGAAACTGTGGCAAAGGTCGGAACGCGAATGCGCTCCTGTTGGGTAGAGGTGGTCCTCAGGTGGTGCCCCAATGCATGATTGATTTTATGCTCTACATGGAAGTCAAGGGGTTGGTGAGGTTCCTAACATTGTTACCAGTATGTTGAAAATCTTTGACTTTGATTTATACGCTCTGATTGATCCGGATGCCACTCTTTCCGTTGTTACCCCTTTTGTTGCTAAAAAGTTTCATGTTGACCTCGAGTTATTGTATGAGCCATATGAAGTGTCTACTCCTATTGGTGCATCTATTGTTGCTAGGAAAGTTTATAAAATTTATCCTACTTGCTTCTTACATAAAGTGTTGCCTTGTGATCTTGTTGAGTTAGATAAGGTCGACTTTGATGTCATTCTTGGGATGGAGTTGATGCATGCCTACTATGATTCTATTGATTGTATGACTCGTAGGGTCAAATTCCAAATTTCAAGTTCAAAATGAACCCATACTTGAGTGGGAAAGTCAAGATGTAGTGGTCAAGGGTAAATTCATCTCTTGCATTAAAGCCCGTAAGTTGATCTCTAAGGGGTTTCTTTACCATCTTGTGAGGGTTAAAGATGTGGAGTCCAAAGT